>JARWCS010359582.1:0-10686 GCA_034783895.1 Geukensia demissa
CACTGAAAACTAAAGCTGGAGTAACACGAACCCTACAAAAACCAGGGTGAGTTCAGGTGCTCCGGAAGGGTAGGCAATTGTTTAGCTATTACTTAAACAAACCGAAAACATAAATTGACCAAATCATTGTATAGAAGGTGGTGTATTGTCGTGACTTAATCCATTAGCTATTACCTACAAAGCTCTGAAAGGACTGAAGGTAAGAATTGATATTCCAGCATAAACTTCCATCCTTTCTGAAAAAGAAACCACGCAAGTGACAGTGGATATATCCTTGTAATTTTACTCTTTGTTCAGACTGGAATTCTGCAACTAATAAATATGACTAAGTTTGCCGTGAAGATAAGTTTAACCTTATCTAATTTGATTTTACAATAATGGTGAATGAGAAATAAAGTTTGTGTCTTTTAAACATCAAGGTTAGTGGGAGCAATAGGATGTAATATATCACTGAGCAAGATTGAATATTATGTAGTCATCAAATGCGCTAGACATATAACAGACATAAAAATTCAAAGTATTTTGGAAGACGTTCGACTAATTTTCAACACAAAGTTTCGATAACTGTGCTTTGGTAGCTGTGACTGAAAGGGATACAAATATTACAAACTGTCGAGGAAGTGACATCCGGGAAATGAAGCTCGGCCAAATGGATGGTACTTCTGTGTTTCATGCTAGGCTCTACTGTGCCTTTTATGAATAAACCGCCTGATCCCACTCCTGTTTTGTAATAGAGTTCGTGGATTCCATCATTTATTCCTTTTGTTTTCGTTTGATCTTTTAGTTCGTTTTAAATTTGTCTTGTCTCTTTGAGCTATGCAGATTTGGTCTCTCACTTGGGTATTCGACACTGGACTGTGATTTAGACTTAAAGAAGTCTGTTTGTTAGATGTTAGGTATGTTAATTCTACATGATGTAAGGTGTACCCTCGAGTCTTCTTTATTATGCGTTACCAAATTCACTTTAACCAAAATAGAGCAGATTCAAACAGACACGATAATGATGTTTTACCAGAAATAAATGGTTTAAGATGTGATTTTTAAATGTTTAAGTGAAATTTTAAGATATCGAAATAGACTTTGGAACTTTCAGGAGAGTGTCTTAAGAGCAGAGTGGGTCATCTCAATTCTTCGAACAGACAATTCGTAATTTGAAAAGGAGGAACGCTGCTTTGTAGAGGGAAGATCTGGGTTTATCGTGTTGTATTTCGGTACTGTTCATATGCAGTTTTTTTTCTTTTTTCTTTCGTCATTGTTCGGTTCTCCGGTTTGCCGCGTCTACCAGCATGACCACTGTTGAAAATACATTTGCTTTCAAAACAAATGCGGGAAATTCATCAAGCTGGAGTTAAGCATTGAACTAATGCAAGTCTTCTATCAAACTGGAATTTTAATATGTTTTGATGTCGGACTTCCTGTGATGTGCTGCTGATGAGAGGTTACTCCTTAAAATGATCATATGGCATACTCAAATTCCCCATGTTGGTTCAACATTGGTAAACTTGTATTTTGAAACCACTTGGTCAATGTCTCTGCTGGTGGACATTGGGTCTGTGTCGGTATTCCCCAGCCCAGTTCTCAGACTTGAAATTTATCAAATACTAATAATGTTTTATAGAAATTTGCTGCAGTTGTTTAAATTCTAAAGCATTGAAAATAAGGAAATGCTTCGAAACTTATTACATTTAGTAGTTGTCCCTGCTGTCGGAATTTGCTTCCTATTTCGATTTCTTTGCCTTTAGTACTTCGTTTGCTATGTTTGGATCGGGGACTCCCTGTGTTTTGGTTCTCGTGCTGCTGATGGGAGGGTACCCCTTGAAATGTACATATAGCATACTAATATTCTTCATATTTATTCAACATTGTAAAAGTTTATTTTTAAACATTTATGATTAATGCGACTATTTTATCAAGCTGTCGTTTAATATAAAAGTAATGAGTTGAAGTAAAACTTTAAAAAAAATAATGCTAGGATTTTATCAAGCTTCAAGAAAAAAAAGAAATGAGAGTATTTATCAAGCTGTAGTTAAACATTCGAAACTAAAAAGGAGTATTTTATCAACCTGGATGTGAAACTTTCATTACTTATGCTATAATATCATATCAAGCTGAAAAAAAAAACATTTAACAAATGAATATTTTATAAAGCTGTAGTTAATTCGAGTATTTTATACATTTAAAATAATGCGAGTATGTAATGAACATGGCCTAAAACTTTGAAAACTAGTGCTAATATCTTATCAAGCTTAAATAAACTTAATATACAAACTTTTGAAATAAAACATTAAACGATTGTGAGAATTTTTCAAACTGTATGCGAGTATTGGATACATTGAAAAAATGCGAGTATGTAATCAAGCTGAAACCAATGCAAAGTATTTTAGCAAGCTGCTATCAAAGAATAAAATATAAAGAGAGTTGTTTTGGTCAAACTGAATAATGAAGATTTTTTAAGGTTGGTCCAATGCTTAACATGGTATATTTCATTACTTATTACCAACATTCCAGTGATAGAAATCCCAGCATGGATATAAAAGTACTGTTGGTGGATTAAAAGCGTTTAAATGTTTACATATTGTTAATACTGTTCAGAAAAATTTATCACTATTAGGTAAATCTGAAATTTCCTGGAATTTAGGTTAAGTATATAAACTCGTTTAAAAGTAAATGTCGGATGTCAAAACAGTACAAGACCATACCCAAGGCAACAACCATTTCCTAATTAAATCTAAAATATGTAAAAAAGGCGAATTCTTGTGTATAAAATCTAACACTTTTCTTCATAATAGCAACCAGATTTGATATAATTTTTTTTATCATAACAATAAATTTTTCGATTATCATATGAATGTTTCCAAACTTAACGTTAATATTTACTAATTAATTTTTTCAATATGTATGTAATGTGGTAACTGATTTATGGAGATCATTCAGTCAGCCTCGAAGAACAGAGACAAATGCAGGAATATTAAGATGGAAATTGCAAGAAAATCTATAACTAAATATGAACATACAAGCCTTGAGTGTTTTTAGAAAATTCAGTTCATTGATCGGCCATTGCATGATGCTGACAAAATCTGACACCATACCTAAATCCGTTCCTATACCGGTTATGACTAACATCGATTTTGACAATACACCTGCTTTGTCTACTGAGTTAGACGACGGGTATCACTAGTGGAACAGGATTTGCGTACCCCTCCAAAGCACCTGAACTCATCCTGGTTTTTGTAGGGTTCGTGTCACTCCAGCTTTAGTCTTCAGTTTAGTGTTGTGTGTTCTATGTTTGTCTTTCGTTTCATTTTATTGGCCATGGTCTTGTCTGTCTTCTGACTTTAATATTTCTTTCTGCCCCTTTGGTATCTTCGAATTCCTTTTATCATATATTTGGCTGTAGTTTCATACCCTGTAAATTGATTATAATTTCGTGACCTAAATATTTTCTGGACTGAAAAATATTTTATCCAATACATTTTACTGTAAAAAAGATGTAAAGATCTAACACAGTCCTTTTTGACATGAACATTTAAATTAAAAATTTCCGGTTGATTTTTGTCTATTGACTTTTGCCATGTAGATGGTCAGGTTAATATTTAATGAATTTAAATTCTATCGTTCGTTTGATAAAAATTCTATAAAAATAACTTTTGATATTGTAGTCGTTCTTGTGATTTAGTTTTAAAACTTAATTGGATAAGAGAAAGTAAAAGTAATTAGCATTTTTTAATACAAGCAAAAAACCTATCATTTTTATCACAAAAGAAACTAGGTTGTTTATGCAATCCTAACATGGTAACATCGAAAGTTCTTCTGTTATTGACCTGGTTATTTTTATTTAGAATTCATTGGCAGATTATGCACATCAACTACAGTTTAACTATTTTTACTAAGTGAAATGTCCGGTATTTCATAAAGAGTAATTTATTTGCCCATTTTTAAGATTTGGAGAATAATTGGTCACAGTAATGTAATATGGTTTTTTGTAACTTCAACGTTTTATTTTACAAGTTAAGCCACGTCTTTATATCCTTAGTTATTGTGGTATGAGGTTGTGGTACTGTTTGTCAGGTAACATGCAGGTAGAATGAAGTTAATGGTCAGATTAATGAACGACCAAGTGAGACACCGGAATATAACTATAAATTGAAAATGAAAGTTTAATATCTTTTGCAAACAAAAATGATATTATTTGGGTGCTATCTGCTGGCACAAAAAATGTGATCTTGTCAGTGTTTTAACTTAACAATATCTGTCTGTCTATTTGGTATATTCGAATTATTTTAATCAGTTTCATTTTAAACAAAATGACACTTTCATTATAATTCTAATTTAATGCTTGTTGTGTCAACTTTTTGCACTCGATGGATTATGTAATAATGCTGTCCTACTCAACTTTGCGCACTTAAAAGTAATAAAAACCACTGTCATATGATATGTGCTAATAATATCGAACCGGAATCGAAGTCATGCATATTTGACTAGATATTATGTCATTTCATATAGAATTTATTTGAAAGATAAATCAATGAAAAGATAAAAATATGTTTAATCCAGATGTATAAGTTTCGAAAAATATTTCGTTACATATACGATTATGAAGGTCTCACTAATACGCTTAATATTTCCTTTTAGATTTTTCTCTTACTTTTTATGCATCACATTTGTGTAGCTGACGAGAACTGACTTGTGGGTTATTTCTTTTAAAAAAAATCTTAAAGCATAATATAATTTGGCTAGTCAGGGGACATCCTCAAAATGTCAGGGGAGAAAAAATTACTTGCTACATTCAGTGAATGATTATTTGCTTAATAATGAAAAATGTCATGTTTACCTATTTTGATTTGTTTGGATATTCATAATTCATTTTGCAATCTTTGGAACTCGATCGGTTTTCCTGTGTTTTGGTTCAAATGCTACCGATGATCTTTCAAGAGCATACTTCTTGAAGTGTACATATAGCATTACAAAATTAACCATATTTATTCAACATTGGTAAACCTTATTTTAAACAGCGGAAAAATGAGCTCAAGGACTATGCAAAGGGGATGTCTTTATAGATTTGCAGCGATTATCATGATTATGGTTGGTTGATATGGTCACCAGATCAAATTTCGTAAGAAGTCAATCCAATAATCGATCAACTGATTAAGTACTTTGTTTCAAACAACTGATATTAAAAAATCATTTATACTCTATGTCAGGCGTTTGTGGAGTGTGAATTTCGAGCTATATTAAATAATATGTGAGTTTCTGACTTTGTATTAATTTGTAATGAAAAGAAAGAATTATTCCACAGTAAAAGGTTAATGTTTTACACTATGCAGTATCGCTATACATAATATTATCTGCCCTTGAATTTCTCTACGGAGATTTAACATTGAGGGTCGGCCATCTTCGTTTTTGGCGGAAGCGCTTGAGTTTGACCTAGATAAAGCAATTCTTAAAAATGCGCACAGTTCTTTTGTTCGGACCTTCTCTCGCGATTCATATAAAAAGAATTACTTTTAAATTTCCATTCAGGGGCACCTCAAACCATTTTTGCATGTTATCTTATTCTAGTTAAATTACTTAATTATTACGACGGGTTGACAATGTTTACTCCCAGTCTCGCGCTAGCGCGTGCAAAGAGACACTTCCGGCAAACAAATGGCTGATTTTACAATGTAAAATCCCCATAGAGAATTAAATCTCGGCACAGCTTAAAATACATCATGATTTTTTAAAAAGTATTATTGCAACTTGCTTGCACTTTTTTTCAATCTATAAAATAAACACTATTTTATAAGAATACGGCAGACAGTTTTTCTTCATATTAACCTTTTTACTTGTTTCAACAAACCCTGACATAGAGTATAGAATATGATACATCAGTCATATTTGCAACTTGCACCCAACCACTTTCCTCTATTATTTCTTTATTTGTTAACATATTTTAAGAATTTTTATTGTTTTCGAGATTTTCTTGTTTTGTTACATTAAACCAAATTGACAAGAACAAAAGATGTGAATAAAAGATGCAGAACTAACACTAATAGCTGTGTTTGAAAGACATGAATGCCTTACTAGCAACACAAAACGATGGCTTTTCAAAGTTTTTGATAAGTAGTCCTAATATGCATACTTCTTGAAAGTAAAATGAAGGTCAATATAAACCATTTTACATTTTATCTTGGTTATTACTACCCAAGACAAAGGTCAAGGTGCAATAAGGGGCTGAAATGGCTTAAATTTTTGATGATTGTTGAGATATCACTTCAGGAGTTTCTTTTATGTTTGCTTTAAAGTTGTGATCCCACAGAAAAAAGTCATATATGTCCCATGTTCTACCCTCAAAATCTCAAATACCTTGCATTAATCTTCAAAAAATCACCCTGTTCTGATTGATTACACACTTTAGAAAAATTTTAAAAACAAACTTTTGTGAATCCAAAAAAGTTTATTTTTTAGGCCAGATAAGTTGGGTATTTTAACATAAGTTTAATGAGAGAAATGGACAAAATCATTATTTTCTATCAATAAGTGACATCCTGACAAAAAGAAATTTTATGCTAATGGACATTAATAAAATACATTTAAAATGTGATTTATCCAGTGTCCTGGTGATCCAATTACAAATCTTACAGAATAAACAAATTATGTATGTAATCCTGGTATGTGAAAATGGGGAATACTTGATGATGAAAGACAAAAAAGCTATTCAGGCAACACAAGTAACAATCTGCTTTTTAGCAAGTCCCCCTCCTAAGAAACTGTCCTCCATTTAATACCAGATCAAATTCATCCAAGGTTATATATTCATAAGAGCAGTCAATTATACTCAGATGAAACTGAAAACACCAACAATAACATGTTTTTAGCCAGTCCCCTATTTCAGATTTAGCTAATTACCCAACTTTACTAAGTTATTCATATGATGTTATCTGATAGAATTTTGACAACTTATGATGGGGAAAAAGTAAAAAAATTTATACGCTATGGACCTTTGTTGTATGGGGTATAAATACAGTTGAAATGATTTCTATTTAAGCTGATGCATTTTTATTTTTTTTTTAAAACATTGCTTAAGTCTTTTTGTTCAGTTTACCCTTAACAGAAGACATGATTTTTTTCTCCATGGGTCCTCATCTGTGCTTCTATAATACTGGTATATCATAACTTACCTCTAATCTGTCAATTTTATTGAAGACGGAATCCATGTCTTTACATTTGTTGTATATTAATGGCATTGCATCCTTCAGACATATTGAGGTATCACTTCTTATCTGCAAAAAAAACCTGCCAATTACAAAATATTTAGGTCCTGTGCTTTAATTCTCTAACAATGGGTAAAAGAAAAACAAATGTAAAAGAATAACAAATTTAGAATAGTTCGGTACGTAAAAAAATTTTGAAAAATTTTACAACCAGAGGACCTTGAGAGACCTGGTAAAAAGATGCCAGGTTAAGTATGAACAGATGAGAGAAACATGTACATCATAAGAACATGATTGATTATAGTACTTGTCTATCTAATCTTTTCTGCTATTTATAGTTTGTCTGTATCCATTATTGTCCATTGTACTTTTTCAAGATAATAACCATAGGGTCCTATGTTCAACTAAGTAATTTCCAATATGGCTGCCATGTTGTCTTGCATAGATAAACAGATGAAATACTTTTTAAGGGCACCACCAAAGTACCTGAAGGGGCTTCATCCAGCATTTTTTTTTCAAATTGCAGGGGAATTTCAGACAAACAGATCTTAAAGGGATTTTTTAATTTAGTTCTATGTTAAACACTATTTTGTTAAGGTGGCCATCCTAAACGTCAGATCTGCAAATAATTCACAAACACAAGTTTGGTAGACAACCATCTAACAATCATTCCTGCAGCAAAATATTCAATTCGCTCAGTGGTCTTTCAAAGTGTAAGCCAATCAGAAGACATAACTGGCTATGGCTACCATGTTTTTATTTCCATCAGCAAAAAAAGTATTAGATTTGGTAAAACATTGTCCACACAAAATACCTGCCAAGTTCAATTGCAATTGGCAAAGAAATAAGAAATGAAAAGGTCATTATGTGCTTTGTCCATAGATCCAGTGTTAACTTTGGTGAGTCCTGAATGATCAGCAGATTCTGACAAATAAATTTCAGCCAATAAAAACATAATTATCAGCTCTGGTGGTCATGTTTTAATTCAATCAGCAACTGGTTTCATTTTCATTTAATTTTTCATAATTAATCATTTGGAGAAAACCCAATTAGATGAAAAGTAACATTTTTCCATGTTATTCAAAATTTTTCCCCCACTTTGACCCCTTTTAGTTTAAAAACGGTAAGAGATAAAGAAAATCTAATGTCAAACTACTGAGAGCTCTCATTGTGACGAAAATCTAAAGTTAAACTACTGAAAGCTCTCGTTGTGAGGAATCAAATGCAAAAAAAAACCATCAAAATTTGATGAAAAATAAAAATTTCTCATATACTGCAAAATCACATTTTTTAACCCTTTGACTCATTTTACACAAAACTAGGTAAATGGGCCAACCTTAAAAAATAGGTGGGGCTAGATCACCCAAAATCAATCCAAAACTGTATTTTATATTTGGTATCATTGTGTTAAAATTTCAAATGGATCCAAATAACAGAATTGTAGATTACTAAATGCCTCTTTCCATATCAACCCAGGTATCATCCTGAGACTCCAATATCGGCCCAAGGGATGATACCAGGGTTGATTTGGAAAGGGACATGTAATTATCTTTTTAATATTTATCATATATTTTGTCTACAACAGGTATTAATTTTCTGAGACTTCAAACAAAGCAATTCTACCATGCATACATTTAAAAATTAAATACATTTTAGAAGTAGAAACTGCACATATTAATCATAGCCTGGCAGCACAGCTGAAAACTACAATAAACGTGATATCATAATGCTTTCTGACAGCATGTGAGGGACGATATGGATTTACAATGTAAAACCCATATCAGCCCCCATATTGGCCCAGGGCTAATATGGAATTACAATGTTAAATCCACATCAGCCCTGAAGACATAATAACCCTAGTGAAATTTGTATGATATCAGGCATGCAAGAAAAAAACTTATACCATTAAATATGTGATAACAAATGTTTCTGAACAAAAACCTAACAGTCTACTGACTATGACGCCGATGCCAACAACATGCCCATAACAAAATACGACCATAAAATTTTTGCGGTCGTATAAAAAATATTAAGATTAAATGTAATTTTATTCATTTCCATGAGAATGGAGTTAACAGTATTGTATTTGAAGATTTACCCGCATCAGTTTTGATTAGCCGTTAACTGGCTCTGCTAACGGGTTGTCAGTAAACTTAATTTGTGACCATCAAAACGTCAGTATTGTTAACTCCTAATTATAAGCAGAGTTTGACCATAAAGTCATATGAGAACTATTGACTCCCTTAAAGTAAAAAATTTTACACAGTAAAGAGAAAATTGACCTTGACGGCATGCATGGCCGGCCAGCCAACAGAGAGAAAATGTATTGATGAGACAGGGATGCCCCTATTTGGGCAAACAGGAAGTATAGACATATGACAGATCTTAAAGGGGTTGCACAGTACAACTCTGATAATGCTTCAGCCAAATATCAAATCAATCCAACGTAAATCAAGCTGAGAAATCCTTGATGAAAATTGACAGATGAAAGGACGGACATACAGACCAGGGTAAAATTTAATGTCCCATCGCCATTTAAATACATGGGTGAAATTTTTGTGGCCTTTTTTCTTTCTCCTTTTTCATGTTTATTTTGATATTATACAACAGATTTAGGCTAAAATTTCTTCTGTTGCAACAAGTTTTATGGTCAATTTATTGGTACATTAACCAACTTTAGTGATTAAAAATCATGAAATTAATTATATAAAAATAAAAGAGTCCCAAAAGATACACACCCACCTATACAAAAGTTCTACAACTAAGCTATAAATAGACTGCTTCATGGTTAATTAAGACCATACAGAGTGACTGTTCTTACAGAAATTCATTTTTTGTTGGATAAGATTATATACTTAATAAATCAATTCCCTAATTATAAATTATAGCAAAGTTTGAAAAAATACCAGTTTATAATCCTTAAGAATATATTGAAACCTTAAAAAATGGTAGATTATATATTTATTTGTACTCCAGAAAAATCATTCTACTGAATGTGTTGTAATGATAACATTCCTAGATTCACAAAATAAACTCCATTTTCTCATCAATATAAGGTGCTCCTGAAGAGTGAGCACAAAACTGGTGGCAAATAACTAACAGTCCCGGCCGGGAAAATACTATAGTACGAAGTACATAGACAGCCAAAACAAATCCAGTGTGCTCTGAGCTTCAGAAGTACCTTGTACAATTTTTTTTAAATACCAGACATTCGTCTGGAATAACCAACAAGAATGGTGGGTCAGCGAACATGATGTGTCATCTTATGGTTCATTTTATAATGTTTGTCTTTCGTTTTATTTTGTTGGCCATGGTCTTGTCTGTCTTCCTACTTAATGATTTCTGTCTGCCCCTTTGGTATCTTTGAATTCCTTTTAAGTCTTCTGCCATTTTTTACTTTGTAAATAATCTTCATTTTGTGGGTACTTTCAACCTATGGACTCAGGTAACAAGATATGATAAAATTTACATTTTATAGGGTTTTATGATGAAT
>JARWCS010359593.1:0-10686 GCA_034783895.1 Geukensia demissa
GTATTGATTTTCTGGTGGTCTGGCCCAAACCGTTTTTATTTTTTATTTTTTATCAATTTTGATTGTGTCTCTCTCTCTCTATCTCTCTCTCTCTCTCTCTCTCTCTCTCTCTCTCTCTCTCTCTCTTGCATCAACAAAACCAGAACAGATCAAGGCATTCAGTATAATGAAAAATACTGCCTTTAGGTGAGGGTGTTATGGTAGATTACCACACTTAAAAAAATATCACGTTCAGAAAAAATATCACCCTCGACTCGTCTCGGGTGATATTTTTTCTTCATGTGATATTTTTCGTCGTGTGGTAATCTACCATAACACCCTCACCTAAAGGCAGTATGTTTATATTGATATCGATTGGCTATCTTTTAGACTTTTGCAAGAAAAAATATGTTTTTAACCAAGGTGTAACAAAATGGAAACTAGCCTGGCTTCGCATTCAAAAAACACCAAACCACATTTTCATATAAAAGCAATTTTAATTTCCAATAAAATCCATGAAACAGGTCTCCATTTAATTTTTCCAAGTTTTTGGTAGATCTTAATAGAAAAAATCTGGGATTCTTATTTTATAGTGTTTTAATATTTGATATAAAATTTGAGGTCTGATAAACTCACATGTCTGAGACTAAAGCAGGTTTGTACATTGGCCTTTATGGGATATCATTGCTGCAATGTGATATATTTTTTCCGTGGTAGAATTACCATGAGAGAATTCCAAAGTACATAGTCCAAAAACCAAACAAACAAAGGAAGATAACGGATACAAAACGAACAAAGACTTGGAATCGACGAACCCATTACCAAAAACACGTGTAGGAGTAGGGTGGGGAGCTCCGGTAGAGTAAGCTCCCTTTGTCCCGCACGAGACACCCGTCATAGAGTCTTAATCCGCGTTAATGACTATCCGAGAAGAGGTCAACTTCTTTGTTAAATTAATGATTACAGGTTCACAAATATTTGAGATGCACTGATACCATATGGATCAAATAATTCATGATATCATATATATATTATTTCACCTTTGAAATAGAAATTAAAAGTGCAAATATAAAGCTCAATTGATGGAATTTTTGTTGAACAAAAAATACTGTAACTTTAATAAGTTCAGAGATTAAAGCGGCAGATAATGCATTTTGAAAGCTAACACCATTGAAACAAAACAAACGTGTTCTTTGCAGCCAAATAGTTATACATTCAGTGTCTAAAATATCAAAAGACTTGAAACAACAGATAGTTGCAAATTCCTTTATTTAAGTCTAGAACAAGTTAACATTAACATACAATTTTGAGCAAATGAAAGTTTCAGGAAGTTTGCAACAAAATAACTTTGGAATGAAATAAAATAAGTAAGTTTTTTAGGTATTTTTATTCATTTTATATTATTCCTAAGTTACCAAATGTGCCAGGGAAATTAAGCGCGCTGTTTTGTATTGCTTTTTCATACATAACGTTGTAAAACACGTTTTCCGCAGCGATGAGAGGTGGCAAAATGATTAAAAATTCAATTTATGCTAAAATGGGCCTCTGGCTTATGCGCTTAGCTGCATGGCATGCAATATCACCAATATGTTGTGCGTTTTCGACTCATTTACTACTTTACAACATTGGTAATTTCGAATTTCCCGACCTGCAGTATGGCCGGCCAGTAGAATGGAAGGTCGTTACTTTGTTTCTTCTGACCTTTGTAGAAGATGTATTAAATTGCTAGACTTTATGCAACTTTACCAATTTTAACTCGTGAACGATATTCTAAATACATAAATCTCAATCATTTTGCTCCAGCACCACAATTAATACGCATCCTATTCGTTATATAAAGTTACCATTAACAGTGAATATTTCTTCTACTTTTTACTCCTCAACTGCTTTTCTGTTCTGACAAAAAGTTTGGGATTTGGTCGCCGGAACAATGGTCAAATATGTTTAGTATGTACTGGTAAAATTGTCTTAAATTATAGTACGATTCCAGTCTTGCACTGTAATTCAGTGAATGGGTTATTATCAAGTATGTCATATTGTTACATTTTGGTTTAAATTGTGCAATTTTTTTCAAGCTAATGCATCACTGCAATAAATCTGATGCCGAATCTCATCTTGTTACAGATGTCGACTATGATCAAATATATCAAGGAATCATTTAACGACATTTTACATGAAATCGATTGGATGGATGACGAAACAAATATTGTAGCGCAAGAAAAGGTATTTATGTTTAGTTTTTTAGAATAATAAATGGGAAGAGTAGAGAAGCTACATTTAATATTCAAAGGAGTAGTTGCAATGAATATCTATTGGAACTGTCGTGATATTTCACTGAAGTGTTTTATTTTATGGGACAAAAAAGTGCGCTTAAACATTTGAATGTGACTCACACTTTCATATCAAATACATTTTATAGTTTATCTCAATTATGAGGGCACAAGCCAGTCTTAAAATGGCAAATATGATTTTAATTCAGTTCTGACAAAATGATGTGCTGTTGGGATGTTAATCTAGAATAAATACAACATTTGATCACGAAATAATATATTTGCGAGTTGTGAGAACTGTTTGATGCAAGCAAAACCATTTGGAAAATGTATAAATTAAGCCGTTTTGATGAAGTCATCATTGAGCATGTTTAATGCTAAATGTGCAATAACGTGGATGCTTCAAACATTTTTCTGCACTTGTTCTGTTATTCAAATGTAAACAGTTTAAAGGTTCAGGGCCACAAGATGGTCTTTATGGATCTTATCCTTTACTTCCAGCTTCTCATTTTTTCTGTTAAAAGAATAAGATGCGAAGTAGTTAGAGATGTTGGACTAAGGCAAATTAAAGGAACCGTAGTCTGAGATTTAGCAACATATTTGAATAAGACCAAAAAATAGAATCAGGAAATAAACTAGTTAAAATGTATTTTCTTGTTCAACAAAATATTATATTAAGCTTCACGTAAGTGAGCTTATCTGTGTATCGTCTGATTGATTTGAAACAAATATGTACTATAATTATCTTGTTCATTCATGTAAAAGGGTCTATTGTTTTTGTAGATTGCAGAAATGGCAGAAAAGATTGGTTACGATGAAGACATTTTAAATGACAGCATCCTAAACAGACGCTATGAAAATGTACAAAAGTATAAATTAACAAATGTTAATTTAGTAAAGAAAATGACTTTTTTCTCATTTATATCAATAAACACTGAACAAATGGTAAAGAAATGAAATAGAAAGGACGTTAAAGATGTTCGTAGACTGGTTCTCTGACTAGATATATCTTGTCATATTGTATAAATTCGTTATATCTGGCAGGTTGGGTCCAACGCCATGTTTTGGTTTGAAATCGAGGCTACGCTTGGGTTTAAATTTTATTATGCATGAAATTATTTAATCAAAACTTTAAGAACTCGTTTGCATCATTGTTATAACGTCTTTACTTGTCTTATTAAGATTAACAACAACCCAAACGAGAAAAAGCAACATTTTGTTGTCTCGAATATTAACTGCCTGTTTTCTTTACACCGTTTGTTAAGTCATAAGCGCAAACGTCATCAGGATCTGCTGCTCCTGAAAATGTCGTTAGCCTCCACCTGCCCTCAGATACGAGGGTATTCTGTAACCCGGGTGTAAGGGAGACAACCAGCCAAAGGATGTTCGATGCTCTTTAAAAATAAGTAATGAAGGTTGGTGTTTTTATACCCTTTTATATGGGAACAAAAAAGGAACAAGTCGATAAGCAAGCGTGTGCGTTTTTGAGATGTAAATATTTAAACATTTGTAGGGGAAAAGTTTCTTTTGAATTTCCATAGGTTTTGTCTTAGTAAGCTTCATATATTGATACCAATAAAAAAGAAACAAGGTTATATAATAAAAACTTCCATAATGATATTTTATTAAAATTTTGAAAAGTGTGGGTCACTGGGATTCAAAATATTAATGCTATGATAAAGATAAAACCAGAGGAGTTCGGAATACAAAAAATAACTGAGGATGAGCAGCGAACATCTTACCACATCACATCTACAGCAAAATGACCAGCAAAAACAATGATATGATATCTATTTATATCTCGGTATGAAATAAAATTACATTTTTAGGTAAGTGTTGATCCAAATTTCTATTTTGAAAATGTTCTTGGACTGTTGCACACTGCAGTTAAAGAAAACTTGAGGAAACTACGGTTTGAAGTTCATCGTCTAAGGTAAGGCACATTTTGTAAAACTATTTAAAAGAGTATAGAATGTATGCCAGGAAGACACAATCCATATCTTTTCTGGATTTACCTGCATGTTGACTTTCGTTCACTAGATTTCCGTGGGCACGAACTTTTTTAAGACTAAAAATATAAAAAGTTACAAATTGTATCTTTCCAACATTCATTCCTGTACCCAAAAATAAATAAGAGCATAGTCTTGAGCGTAATACAATCTAGTGGTTAAAGATCAATTTTAATTTTCAGTTTCTTTGGGTTCATTCAATTAAATTAGAGATAATTGTCAATTGGATTTAGGTTTTTTTCTCGAGATATAACCATCTTCTTCTGAAGGCAGTATAAACTAGATATGTCAGTATTCTTGACTATAATTAAATCGATTAAAAGTTATCGAAAACTTAAAACAACGGTAGACATTTTGTTCAAAAATCAGTTTCTACGCTCTAAACTTAGACATTGTACAAAATTTTCTTGTTTAAACAAGCAATAGAAATTCAATGACCTATAAAAGTACAAGTAAAGTGCAATGTACTAGAAGAAGCGCTCGAATCTGGGACTAGCTTTTCGAGACTTTATCTGTTCAGTGGATTTGACCAGTGGATAAGTCACTACAAATACTCTCCACTGTTACAACAACACCACCAATTCTTCTCATTTACATAAAAAATGAAACAAATTTTACATGTTATATAAATAAAGGATGCCAAAGATCATATAAAATAAGTATAAACCTTTTGGAAAGTTTAATGTTCTCATTGGCGCTTCAAATTCTGAGCTTCAACATAATACTATGATTACTTTCCAATATCAAAAAATCCGATTCAACCATCTTGTTATTCATCAGTAACTAAAATAAATTGCTAAAAGCAGTTTTAATGTACGCCAAATTTTCATTGTAGCTGGGAAACGGCACCGTCAACCGTAAATGCCTATTACAGCTCTACAGAGAACAGAATAAGTAGGTACATACTTTCATCATTTTAATTTGTAATTTTATCAATGCACATTTTTTCGAGGGTAGCATAAAAAGAGTTGATGATGGTTGCATGCACTACATTTGTGATTAGAAATTAAAAGAGGCTGTTGTGAATAATTGGAGTAGGTCAACTTTAAAATAAATCATTAATTTCAGTATAAAAAAATGGTTGAAAATTATTTTAGTGGCCAATTCAAGCTGTTTAAACCATTCGACCACACTCTAGGAAGCGCTATATTGGAAGTCCATAGGAGTGTTTTCGAGAAATACGTTTAAAAACGTACATAAACACATGTTAATGACAGCAACTAAGAATTCGTTGTGGTTTTTATCAAAAGAGAAAGAAAGATTTGAATTTCATGCTTTAAGCGTATAGTTTAACAGGAAAAGATTCAACAGAAAATCAACATGTGTGAGAAAGATTTTCAAAAGTAACTCCTTAAAAAATATGAATGAATATTATATAGTTGATATTATTGTAATTGTTTAAGAAGTGTTTCAACTCAGTCATTTTCTTTTTAATAGCGTTTCCACTCTGTCATTTTTTTTATTAGTGTTTCCAGCTGGAATATTACAGCAACCGTATTTTCACAAAGATCAACCATGGTAAGTAAGTCTTCGAAAAGTAATACAACGACAAATTTGTCCATTAAATTCGGGGTGGATATCGATACTACTTTAAACCTTTGGCACGTCAAAAATTCACATGTTAATCAAATCCACTAGTTCTGCACTTACAAAGGATAATCGGATTAAATTTAATTGTCCTGAATGATACAGATTGCACGAATCGTTCCTTGTATATGTCTGGATTGCTGTTCCGGTCTCGAAAATAGCTGAATACCCAGCAGGAAGCAAACGTTTATTGGTTACTATGAATTGATATCCGAAGAGCAGCAAGGGAAGACCATCATTTGGGTAATTCCAAAGCTATCTAAATACTGACATCATTTGAATGTCAACAATTTAGAATTACGTCATATCTTACCAGATATTAAATATAGAAAAAGATGTGGTATGATAACCTTGAAACTGTCATACCAAACGTATAAATTTTAAACATCGTTAGGTTGACCTAAGGCATTCAATAATAGAAAAATATCCACACCAGAAGGCAAGTTGTTAAAGACTGGTCTAGTTACTTGATTCGGTTGATTTGTTTTTGCGTTGTATATACATTTCCCAGGCTTTAATCGTATCATTTGATGCTAAATATATCTCATTATTTTTAGGTCGCTAAATTTTGGAGGAATTGGCACTTTAGTTGGACATGAGATTACACACGGATTTGACAACAGAGGTACTAGAAGGAATTCGAAGATAACAAAGGGGCAGACAGAAATCGTTGTTAAGTCGGAAGACAGACAAGACCATGATTATAGATTATAGATTATCTATTTTTAGCTTACAAACCCGCACTTGTGGTCCCTTCTTTTTTGCAGCCACTTTGTTTAAAAGATCACATATTTCATTCCTCATTGCTTAACATTTTTTATGAACTTTCTTTAAAAGGCCACACTTTTTTTAAGTGGTCACTTTTCTTCTTCCCAAAGGTGACCTGTTAACATAAAAGGAATTCGAGGATACCAAAGGGGCAGACAGAAATCGTTAAGTCGGAAGACAGACAAGACCATGGCCAACAAAATGAAATGAAAGATTAAATGATTATTTAACAGCAAACAGTACATCTTATGACATGCTATTAAGATGCCCTTAACATTCTCAAGGGTCTGTATGGTGGTATTTTTTGTGTGTGTGTGTGTGTGTCAAACCTGGAAAATGCTATTTTGACATTCTTATTACTGCACAAATGGCGTAATAACTTGTTTCGTGCCCCACAGAAATCTATTGAACTAAGGCAACAGCTTAACGAGAATTTATGCACTGCACAACACAGAAAAAATTTTTGGAAATTGGATTGTGTCTTTCTTGCATACATGTATATTCCATATTCTTTCTGTTAAATATAATTATTGAGTAAAATCCACAAAATATTGATATTCATATGCACCCATGATTCAACACCGACTTGAAGACATATGACTTCCTGAATTAAACATGACTTAGTCCATCACATTAGTATTACTGTGGCCAGCAAAATACTGGGTCTTCACTTACCCAAATGTTCATTTGTGCAACTTTCTCATGAGAACATGCTGAGTTTATATCATGCTGCAGTTGCAAAGCCCTTAGTTAAGGTTTGTTTATTGTGTTGTCGACCACTGTCCGAGGTTAGGGGGAGCCTTTAGCACTTATAAACATGTTTAACCCTGCCACATATTTTTTGTGCCTGTCCCAAGCCAACAATATGCATTATTTTGTGTTTTACTGTTACTTGTTCTACACTGTAATGTAAATTGATGTTTATTGTTAGATTTGATTTGTCTTACATTTCATTTTTTGGGAGCATTTTAAAGCTTGCCCTTTGTTGTGTATCTAAGTCCAATGTTGAAGACCACAAGGTAACCTGTAGATGTTGTGTTGTTTGTAATTTGGACTTTTAGAAGGCTATCTCATTAACAATCATACCACATCTTCTTTTTTGGTTTTGAAAGAATAAATTAACCTTTGATACATTTGTTGCATGTTTTTTTTCCTTGACGAAACACAACAGTTACATGTATATGGGCAGACAATCTAATTTTGGAGATTTGTTTATTTGTCTACTTCAACACTTAAAAGGTCTTCATATCTTTAACAATTAATGAGATAACTGCAACTTTTAGAAAGGTTTCTCTTAATCATAGTTGTTACCACTCAAGCAACAACTTTGTATCTAATCTTGAAATAGTTGTTATAGTCTGCATTGCATGGTAACAGGTTTAAAAATCATGCAATGAATAGGAAGTTAAACTTGACCAAAATTGTTTAATGTCAACCTTGAGTGTGTCTTTTTGTCAGTGCTGATCTTGTGTTTTTCTGTTTTAAAGGTTTCCAAGTTGATAGTTGCCCAAAATTAATTAATGTCAACACAAGTGTGTCTACAGTAGTGATCTTTTGCTTTTTTATAAAGGTTTTTAAGTCTGAATGGTTAAATGCCAACACAAGTTTGTCTAGTGGTTGTTGCTGATCTATTGCTTTCTTTTTAAAGGTTTCCAAGTTAATAGTTGCTTAGCATGGTTTAATGTTAACCCCTAGTGTGTCATGTTGTCAGTTCTAATCCTGTGTTTTCTGTTTACAGGTTTCCAAGTTGATAGTTGCCCAGAATGGTTTAATGTCAACCCCAAGTGTGTCATGTGTGATCAGAAAGTACAAGACAGATGGTGGTATAATCATGACAGCTAGTCACAATCCTGGAGGACCAGATGCTGATTTTGGCATAAAGTTTAATATTGCAAACGGAGGTAAAATTATAAATACAGGCAATACAGCCCAAAACATTCTGCACATTTTCTGTGGCCCTTTTGTTACTAGTCTCACATGGGTACATTTGATTATAAACAATTTTCTAAATGACATTTTCTTAAAAAATTTCTCTATCAAAATTCATTTTCCTCAATATCCTTAGAGCCTACAAAAATAAACCCATAAAAGAACAAGGTACAATAAGTCCACTTTAATATAAAAAAGAGATGTGGCATGATTGTCAAGGAGACTGCCAAATAACAGTTGAAATAACTTCTTCATTACAGCATACTCCATACCATAACAGAAGCTGTGAAAGGCCTCAAAATACAAAATGTGAAACTATTCATAAAACACCACAATCAACCTAATTTATTGAAAAAATGGTGAACGAATAACAATAAATGACAAATTAAACAATGACAACCACTTTACTGCAGGTTCCTGGCTGGGGACAGACACATTAAGTGTGTGGTGGGGTTAAACTAGATTGTCAATGCTCAACCCTACCCCTAACCTGGGACATTGGTGTGACACTACAGCAATATAAACACACAATAAAAAATCAGTTAAAATAGACTAAACACTTGACATTGATACTGAAAACCAACAAATACAATTAAAACTAAAACATGATACAACCAAAGTATTGCCCTCTTAAGTTTGGCTCAAGAATTTATCACATTTTCATAATGTGTAAGTGAAATATTATTTTTAGACAAAATCATTAAAGAAAAATGATCATTTTGAAAACCTCAGATTCTGTACATTATAGAAAATGTGTCAAAAGATATAAATACCATTTAAGTTGAAGAGTGAAGACAGATGTGCTCTAAATTTCAAAGACAAATGACAATTTTCGTAAAGTTCACGAAAACACCATAATTTGACATATATCACTGACTACTAAATTTTGTCAACCAGTGAAGTGTAAAGAAAGAAAAAAAAATGATATCGATAAAGTATTGCATCCATTCAAGCCATCAAAGTTTTTGAAATTATCAATACTATAAGATTCTTAGGCCTTATCTTACAACCCATGAAGTGATCTTTTACTCTTTTGGTTCAAATACATTGTATTTCCAATTTTAAATCTGTTTTGTCAAAACATGAAGTTGTTTCAAGTTTGACAATTGTCATTATTGTATAATCTGTATTTTTAGGTCCAGCACCAGAAGCTGTTACTAATGCTATACACATGTTAACAACTTCTGTCACTGGATATAAAATATGTAGTGACCTAAATGTTGACCTCAGTATTATTGGAGAACAAAACTACAAGATTGATGGGAGAGATTTTACAGTTCAAGTGATAGACTCGGTAGCAGACTATGTAGAATATATGAAAGAAATTTTTGACTTCCCAGCAATAAAATCATATCTATCATCACCAGACATAGTTATCCTAATGAATGCTATGAATGGAGGTTGGTTCAAAACAGTTACTTTTACTTACCTTATTTTATAAACTTAAGTAATTTTCTTAAAATTTATGGCTCACAAAAATATGGGCAGTACATACAGTGTTACACAAGTGGGTAGATTATAAGTAATATTATATGTTATTCAGGCTGTAGACAAGGTATATAAAGTGACACACAGATGATGAATTATGTTCCATGAATGTCACTTTACATACCCTTTCTAGGGCCTGAATAACTATTATGTTATGGTGCATAGCTTTTCTTTTAAACAGAAAAGTAAATAATTTCAATATTCATGATATATCTGCAATGCAATTTCGAAAACACTGAAATAAATGGAATATAACTCACCGACCGTAAATTCCTTTTGATTATTATGTAATTTCAAGAGCCAGAAATGTGATTAAATATATGTTCTGCAATACATACTGAAAACATGGAAAAGCTACTGATATTATGCCATCATGTAAAATGTAAACAAACAGACGATTTGTTCCAAGGAATCTAAATGCAAAATATAGATAAAATAGGGATGCCTAAAATTAATTTAGGGTAAAATTGAAGGTAAGAAGCTCATTATCGCCTGCATTATCTAAAAAAGTTGGAAATGCCGAATAGGAAGCAAGAACCGCCATTTTATTCCTAAAATCTTATGTATACGGCTCTAGCCAGGTGTATAGACTCACATTCCTGGCTAATTATTCGATCAAATACCATATATACTCGCATAAAAGTCGGTAATTTGGG
>JARWCS010359604.1:0-10686 GCA_034783895.1 Geukensia demissa
CAGTTAGATTTCCGATATATATATTTTTCCTAATCATTTTGCCCAAATTTTGATGGAGTTTGGAAATGAAGAGATTTGGGGTTAATGACCACATTTCAACCACAAGAAAAACAGGGAATTTACAAATACAGAGGTTTTTACTTTTTTCCATTAATTATAGAAGTGATTAGAGTCTTATAGATGATATTTGTGATTCTACACATCAATGAATTTTCTTCAAAATAGCATTTATGACTATAATATATACAAATGTACTGGGTGTCATAAAAACCACACTATTCCTGTTTGTTCAGTTAGGGTTTAGAATTCAAAGACTTGTAAGGTAGTGAACAAAACACTCTCAAGTTTTTACAGGACATTTCTGTGTGATATTACAATTCATTTTTGCAAAAATGTTTGATTTTCTTTACTCATTTTTTATTTCTGAAAAGTTGTTTATTGTTATTTTTTAGTTCAAATTTAAATATCAGGGAAATTGTTAAATTGTTCAACTCCTTTCCATTGCTTCAATTAAGTTTGTTGCCTTAATATTTAAAAATAACTATATTAAAGCAACAATTATCACCAAACACACATTTTTACCTGTTGTTTCTATGAGGACCCATTTTGACAAATGCTTACCATAGCCTTTTTGTATTGTAATGAATTTATCCATTTATTTTTTTTGTAAAAATTTTTTTAGAGATAACAAACAAAATGTGCTGTATAAAACAAACAAAATGCTTTGTATAAATCATGGCCTGTCTCTTGCATTTAATATTTAAGAGTTTTATGTTGCTTTGAATATTTGTGAGGAGCTGAATTTCAAATAAAAATAATGAATTCTTTGTACAAAATGAGACAATAAAGCTTCTCTAAATCGAACCTTTATCTTTAAAATGAATGATTTTTCCATCATAAGCTTCTTGAGGAAGGACAAGGTGCAATAAGGGGCTGAAATGGCCTAAATTTTATATGATTTTTGGGATTTCACTTTGGAGTTTCTTTTATGTTTGCATAAAAGTTGAGATCCCACTGAAAGAAAAAATGGCATTTTCAGAACTCATTACATCATAATGGGTACAATTATGATGTCACCAAAAAGCCAAATGTCTGCTTCTTCTTTAAAATATGGTAAATTTATCTTATTTTTGAATGTTTTTTTTATCCGGAAATACTGAGCATTTGCGAGGAGAACCAACTAGATAATTTTAAGGCTTATACTTTTAAATGAATTTTACCTCTCGTATAAATATTTACTTGGTTCTTACATGCGCTCTATGCTTCCTAGTACAAAAAAGCTGTCAAAATTGTGAAATATGTCCCATTTTCTACACTAAAAATCTCAAATACCTTGCATTTATATTTAAAAAAATCACCCTGTTCTGATTGATTACATTTCTATATCAAGACCAAAATTGTGTGAATGAAAATAGTTAAATTTTTAGGCCAAATAAGGCCCTTATGGCACCTACTCCTTTCTTAAAAATTATAGTCTACATGGAGTTAATGGTCCAAAAATACTATTCAATCACTTATATTATTGTAGGATGTTGTGATACAACAGGATGATGAGATTCGAGTAAAGATAGTCGGAACAAGAGTGGATGCTAAAGAGATTGTAAGTTTTTACCTTGTTAGCTACTGTATTTAAATTACTACAGTTTACAGTGGCAGATATCAAGGGATTCATAGGTATATGTATCACCTTTTAAAACATATAGACAGACTCTTGTTGTGTTTTATGAATAGTTCCACATTTTTTATTTTGGGGCCTTTTACAGCTTCAGTTATGGTGTGGTCCATATTGGACCTGTAGAGTTTAGATTCAACTGTCATTTGGTTAATGGCTGTCTCATTGACAATCATGCCACATCTCCATTTTTTATATATCAGTGATGTAATAGTTAGTGTGCTCGTCTTGAGTGCAGAAGGTCGTGGGATTGATGCTCATTAATGTCAAACCAAAGACATTAAAAGTGGTATTTACTGTCTCTCAGCAAAGATTCCAGCATTTAGGAGTAAGAGCAAAGACTGGTTGTCCCAGGGTCAGAATATTGTGTCTGATAAAGTGTCTTCCTGTGGACTGTTCCTTTGTGAGCTAACATGTTAAATATCCACCTCAGTGTGTTAGTCTAGTACTAAGCCAGGTTCATTAATATGGCCTTGTCCTGAATATGGATGAAATAATTCCCCCTGGATGTAAAGTTACCTTTATTCAATCAGTTTAAAACCTGTAAATTACATAAACTTATATACTTTTTGTACCCTCTGTCTGTTTATATTCAAAGAACCCCAGCCTGTTGAAAACATTGTGCACAGTATATATACCTTCAAGTAGTGACACTGAAAAAATTGGTGGAATTTAACACCACATTGTTTTTTTTTAAGTGTGTTTGATATGATTGAGAGCAATTTTCCTTTAACCTGTTTTTTTTTTAAAGTGTGTTTGATATGATTTAGAGCAATTTTCCTTTAACCTGTTTCACTTACAATATGGTTATATGTTGCCTTTTAAATAAAAGATGTAGGGTATTTAATAGCACTTTGGCCTTGAAAATAGAACATTGTCCATTTCAGTGATCTACTTGAGAGGTTGCTCTAACAGGTAAACAGGTAAAAGGAAATTTGCTTTGAAGTTGTTTATCTTTATGAAAAAATGATGTGCTTTATCACCTTAAACTTGACCTTAACTCTTATTAATTTTCTGAATAAGCACAACTTTTTCATTAATTTTAGAAATTGAGATCAAAGAAATTATATTGACAACTCAGCTTAATTGTAATATTGAAATACCAAAGCTTCTCTGGGGAAGTTATTTATAAAAATTTTTTCCTGTTATAAGGTTGTAAAAATTGGCATTTAGTGATATCCTATTTAATTATGTCTGTCTTTTGGATTAAGCTATTGTCCTTGAGCAAGTATAGCATATTTATTGCACAATTGTTTATCAATGTATTTTAATAATTCCTTTAAAATACTTTTTATACTACCAATAAAAACTGTGGATTCTTTTGTTTTCATTGACATTGATATTCATGGAATTAAAGAAAAAGAGATTTTCATGGGTTGATAAATTTGTTAAAAGCTAATTTTTCAATTAAATTTTTTTTTGAAAATTAATTAAATGATGACTTTATGGATGTTATCCACTTTAAGGGATTTTTTGTTTTGTTTTAACATTATGCACCTTTTTATTTAGATTTCACTCCAAATGATGTTTGGGTTTCACATAGCAAATCTTTAGTGATCTTTGCAATAATACCGTTTGGGGTCCCACCTTCCATGTGCTACTCCTCAAAAACTACTGAAAGGAATTCTATGAAACTTTCAAGAATTCGTTTTTATGTGATACCATTATTATGCACCTCCTAATTTAGATTTTGATCTGAATGATGTGAGAGTTCCCATAGAAAAACTTAATGCTGTACAAAGTTGCAAAGGGGAGGGCCTACCATCTGTAACACCTCAAAAACTACTGAATGGAATTTGAGGAAACTTTTCTTTGTCACATGTTATCATTGTGCATCACCTATTTTAAATTTTGATCTGAGTGATTATCACACAGTGTCATTTTGCACCTGCTTATTTATGCTTCAATCTGAAAAACATTTCAGATATTGCATTTATACTCAATTGGGAATGGGAGCAGGGGGTAAGACTTCCATATTTCATAGGATTTGCCTCTGTGAGAGCATTCATAAGTATGTCAGTCGATTTTCTCTCCATCTTTGCAGTTTTAAAAGATAAAATTGGCCAATGAAATGCATTTCTTCAATTAAAAATTTTTTCATTCCCTATCCCATAGTTGGTGATTCGCCAGGGCCCATATCTTTACAGTCGGACCAAATGGCCAGCAGTACGTTAAGGCTGACAGGTCCATCAAAAGTATTATCTGATTCTGATCATATATAAATCATAATTTGTTGGCTTTGAGATAGTAAATTAAAATTTTAATTACCAGTTGTGATCAGGAACTATTTGTGGTAGTGTTTAAATTTAACTTCTTCTGTTATTTTGGAGGTAATAAATTAAATCTCCATTGCTAAGATGATTTAATGTATGAATACATATTCAGATGATATAGTGTTTATAGTTGCCAACTTTTAATAAAGTCATAAATGCTTTTTAATATTTTATACAAAGTGGTTTCTTTCAATGTGACATGCGATCAGACAATTTTTTAACAAAAACATTTTGGTTTTTGGTTGTATCACTATATTTGCCATTATTGTGTTTTTTTTCCATCAGGCATCTCTTGGAGTTTTTCTCTATCTCTTGCTAAGACAGTGGATGGTTTCTTTGACAAGTTCAATTGATTTATTTAATGATGCTTAACCTACAGCGGCAAATATATCATGCATATTCAGGACAAGAGCACATTTATGATGAGTGATGATGAATGAACCCTGCTTTGTTCTAGACCGACATGCTGAGCTGGAGTTTTAACATGCTAGCTCACGAAAGCAACAGTCTGCAGGAAGACATGCCACTTTACCCAGACACACTATCCTGACTCTCTTCCGACCAGTCTTTGCTCTTACTCCTAAATGCTGAGTGCTTAGCTGAGAAGCAGCAAATACCAATTTTAATGTCTTTGGTTTGACCTGGTTAGTGATCAAACCTGCGACCTTCCACACTGAGACGAGCACGCTAACCTTTACACCACCAAGCAGGTCAAATGTTTGTCAAATAATAGGTTGTGTACCCTATGTAATGCTGAGTCTACTAGTTTGGCAGAATTGTTTTCTTGTTCTTCTTATTTATATCAACATCTTCTAAAAGTTTCAAAGGACTGTCAGACCTAATGTCTGACAGAGAACAAATATTTTTACAACTCTGCTACCAGATTTGCAGCTCACATTGGCAAAGGCCATGTGGGTGTCTGTCATCACTTGGCATCTGTTTTCCATCTGTTGTCAGGAAACTTTTGCATTTTCATGTTCTCCTCTGAAACTTCTAGACCAAATGGAACCAACCACTACATGAAGCATTTAAGGAAGTTCCTTTACAAAGTTATCTCAAGCATTGTGTCACAGGCAATTCTTATTTCTGATTGCCTGATTTAAAAAAGGCTTCTTCTCTGAAACTACAAGGGCAAATGAAACCAAACTTGATTAGAAGCATTTTTGGAAGGTCATTTCAAATTTTAGCTTCCAGTCAATATAGGGATTGCAGTCAAATAAATTCCATGGCCAAATTTCAGTTGAGTGATACTGACTCATTCCTCTGAGCCTCTACCTAAATGTTACATAAAGCCCAGCACCAGTTGAACAAACAATATAATATATATTCTAAAAATAAAATCTTTTCTGTTCCCTTTGTCTGTTTTAGTTTGCACATTAAAAATCTGTTATATTCCTATTTTCTTTTTCAGTTTGCAATTGGTACATTAATGGATGACTATTTAGGTAAGTTATATTATTTCACAATTTAATGCTTTTGATTCATTATTCTATAGTTATAACTTATTTTGTGAATACTTATTCTTGCATATTTCTGAATGAATTTCATCTTTCCACATTGCCTGTTGTTTAAGATTTGTCTCCCCTTTTCTGTAGTTATCTTAATAGGTTTAACAGGAAATATAAACAAATTCATTGTTATTTCATCAATGCATAATATCTTGGCAAAATAAAAATTATTATAATTTACACTTATATAATACATTTAAAAAGTGGCTTTGCCAATGTATCAGTGTTTGAATTTAATACTAAAAAAATAAATTCATGAATTTCCTTGTTATAGCTATATTGATATAATGTCCATAAATGTGAGAAAAATCTTTCAGAATATAAAAATTTTAAATGCAATCCCAGTGTATGAAAAACTGGAATAACAACCAATAAAATAAATACTTGGTATTTAAATAAGTAATTATTAAAGTTTTTATCTAAATCTAAAAAATAGTTTTTATATGGCCAGTCACACATATTGGTGGAATGGCCTTTGGATGGTTTCTTTCGGGAATTTAATTTGATAGTAAATATAGCCAATGCAGTAGGATAGACAATTTATATGAAATTTATGTTGTTAATCAAAAGATTTACTAAAGATTAATAAAGTATTTAGCCTCTAGAATTATTTAGGTCATTTATTAGCACATACTGGGTACTTAATTTTGGTTCAAATACATTAAACATTCACTAAATGTAAAGATTTTAGCATCATTTATTAAAAAAAACTTTTTGAATTATACTAAATTTGAATGTGACTTATTTTACATTGTGTCCTTAATAGTTGTAACAAATATATTCTATTTTCTCCCTTGAGAGAAACAAAACTGGAATAACATGTAACAAATTTATTTTATTTTCACCCTTGACCAAGAGGATAGGGAGAAACAAAACTAGAATAACATGTAACAAATTTATTTTATTTTCACCCTTGACCAAGGTGAATAACACCTCTGCATGTTGCATGCACTTTTCCCAAGTCAGGGATTTATAATCTTTGTGCCAAGTTTTGATTGTTAAATTTTCATAGTTATATTTATTAACTATTTGTTAATTCAACTGTCAATTGACATTTACAATTAAGTTTTTTTTTAATTGGGACAATGAGGAGTTTGTCACAATGGGTGGAATTCCATCCTTGTTGAAGCCTTTGTTGAGACCTCTAGATTTTGAACTTTTCGTAGCTGCTTGATGAGATATGCTCCATAACATTTACAGCATATCTTTCCTTTGTCACAATGATATATACAATTCACGTTATTTGATAATGATGCCATATTATACATCTTCATTTTTGCAGTTTCAGAATGCACCTCATTTCACAAAATTATGATAATATTTCTGGATATATGATATTTTATGCCTCACTTATAAGGTTCATGATATGAAAATTATAAGGTACTTGGAACTCTGAATTCTTGATTGGAAGGCAAGAACAGAAGAAATTAAAGGTTAATGATGACCTAACTATTTAGTTACCTTTAGTAAATATATATATTGAAATTCTATAAGGAAAACCAATGTCACTGACATATGACCTTATGGAGAAAGCATTTGTTATGCATCAAAATGCTGCAGTTCACAAACTATGCTAGTTTCATGAAGATATCTTTACTTTTTTATGATGAACTAAATTCAACCTGAACCTTAACCTGCATTCTAACAATGAAATTCTATAATGAAAAATAAAGTTTATAACACATTACCCCAAAGGTAACAGCATCAGTTTACCATTAAAAAGTTGCTTTTCATATCATGAACATATATACCAGATTACTCAGATCATTGGTTGGACACATATTGACCTGTTTCAATTGACATATGAATCTTTAAAAACAATGTTTTAGCAGCAAGTTGAAATGTTCCTTATAATCATAACCAATTCATGTTAAAATGACAATTTCTTATGAAAAAATAATTTTAATACATCATACAATTTCTATAAATTTCTATAAATAGATTGAAAATTTTAAAATTTTCTGTATTGTAAATTTTCAAGGGATTAAATTAAACCATATATTTTAAACTGGAAGCAAAAATCAGATGCCTGCAAAGATGCTTTAAAAGGACATTTACATTACAGTTTAACACATATATCACATGTTAAAGATATAATGTCAAGACAGATAATTGACCCAGAGGTGTTTCTAATAGCTGCATCAATTGATCTAGAGGTGTTCTTAATGGATTCTATACATTACAGAACCTCATTAAGTCTATCTGATTGACTTGGTTTGCCCTATGAGATCTTGTGCATTGTTTGTAGCATTATCGCAGGATTTTTAGTTTATAATCCTGTCTCTGTTAAATTGTGTAACCCAACTGTAGTGCTGAGAACCATCAACAATCTTAATTCTATTGTGCAGAAAAATAAGGCAGATTTTAATGTTAATGTCATTTTTAATCATAGCACATGTTATCTCTGTTTGGTATCATGAATGATATTTTTATAATTTTGTTAAATAATGTTATGGCTTTTATGTCGTAGACAGTAAGATTTCTGTTCAATAATTATTATTCTAGTGTACTGATCCATGTGGAATTTTAACATTATTATTCCTGTATGAAATACATATTTTGATTAATTAAGGGTGATCTAGTCTACACATTTTTTTGGGGTGGGACCAAATGGGGATTTTCTTATTTTTAATGTGAGCTCAGTTTTTATTGGATTTGATGGGGTTTCTTTTTTTGTAAAACAAACTTAACATGCTACGTCACTTACTATTATTGACATATGAGGGTTTGAAAAATTGCCAGTTCATAATTTTTTAAACCTTTTTTAATTTTTCATTGGATTTTTATATGGTTTTTCCTCCCGGAAGACTCCTTTTGGGAACTGCAACTAAAGTTACCCCAAGCATTTTAAAATAGCATTTAATGTTTTTGATATAAAAAGGGGAAAACAAATTTTGCAGGATATAAGAAATTCTTATTTTTCATCAGATTTTAATTGACTTTTTTAATTGGATTCATCACAGTAAGAGTTTTGTGGCAAGTCAGAGAATTTTAAGGTTTCCTCACAAAGTGAAGGGGGCTTATGTGATACCTGAGCATAGGTGTATGATGAAGCAAGGTTATAATCCATTTCCGTTTACTGCCATGTACCTCATCAAGCATATTGCTTTACATGATGCATCTAGGTATGTCAACTGCAATGCATGCTTCAGATGCTGAATTAGACTTTCTTTAACACAAGCTGGAATGTATTGGTATATATGATGTATCTGGGGATGATAACTGCATTATAATGCATGCTTCAGTTTCTGACTTTGACTTTTATTAAATGATTTAACAACTTAGTATGGAAACATGGTTAAAGTTCATTCCAGCTAACTGACATGTCCCACATCAACTGTATTGGTTTACATGATGCATCTAGGAATGGCAACTGTAATGCATGCTTCTGATGCTGACTATGACCTAAATTTAAGGCATGCAAGACTTGGTTAGGAAACATGGATTTAGTCAATTCCAGCTTACTGACATGTCCCACATCAACCATATTGGTTGCAGTGCATGCTTTGGATGCTAACTTTTACATTTATTTAACTGCCGATAAGAGAAAAAAATCAATTTTGGCTGAGTTTGTCAACAAGGACCGAAAATAAACTAAATACAATTTCACAAAGTATATAATTTAAAATTTTTTTAATGATGTGTTTAGCTCACCTGACCCAAAGGGTATTGTGAGCTATAACCATCATGTTTTTGTCATCTGATCACATTTCCTTTAAGACCTTTTCCTCAGAAACCACCAAGCCAATAAGAAGAAGGGTTCTTTGGTAACCTTCTACAAAAAATTGATCCAGGCATCCCCATATGCTTACTAAGATGACTATGGTTGCTAGTATTACTTAGAAATGTCAATTAATTGTATAGAAATCTTCTCCTTTGAAACTGCTCAGCTAACTGGAACCAAACATCATTAGATTGGTCCTCAGGTAGTCACCGCTCAGACACTTGTATCTAGTATCCCCAACAACCAACTAAGATGGCCATCACAGACAAACTTAGTTTAACATGGGACCCTATTGGAAATTTACTTGAAAATATTTTCAAAAACGGATGAGCATATGGAACCAAGCTCCTGTTGAATCATGCTAAGATGGTCCTAAACGATAAAGGGCACCACCTCCTTGTTTGAAACTGCTGATGCACATTACTGGAATGGTCCTAAAAAGGTCTTCTACCAAAACTGTATCAAGCATCTGCATTGACAAACCAAGATGGCAACCCCAGTTGAACTTATTTGAACATGGAATCCAAATTTCACTTAGAGATGAATTGGAACCAAACTTTATGGAATGGTTGGTTATTTAATGTTCCCCTAAAAAATTTAATCCAGCAATTCTCCAACCACACACCACAATTTGCTGTTACAGCAAAATTAGTTTTACATAGGGACATATAAGAAATTATTTTTAAAACCTTCATGCTTAAACTGCTGAGCCCACGGGAATCCAGGTTGGGTGGAATGGTATTTGGATGGTGTCCTTTCCAGAATTGTATGTGACATCCCAATGTTCTTACAAAGGTGACCTTCACAACCAAACTTGTTTAACAAAAGGAACCATGGAAATTCTATTTAAAATTTTCTTGTCTGAAACTAACAAACTCTGATGTAGTGGTCATTGGTTTGTCCTCTATGTGTCACATCCTATCCTGGAAAACATCAATGCTATAAAGGAGCAATGTTAATCACTGTCAGGCTCCTGGGAATTTCTGGTTTCTGTTAAATTATTTTCAGATTCAAATACACAGGCAGGCAAATAGGCTGATAACTTGGTCCTTCATATTACTGTGTCCAACATAAAACTGTGTTTTAGTTTAAACATAGTTTATTTGCTCAAAAAGAAACAAAATTGATTGGAAACAAGTAAAATCATACTTATGAAAGTCCTCTCCAGTTTAATAATATAAACAATAGTTATGAGCATCTGCGTAATTAAACAAATAAACAAATACAGATTTTATGTAAAGAACAAAAAGAAGATAAAGAGAATGATTGAGAATGTGTGTGTGGAAATACCAGTTTTTAATTTTTATATGACCGCAAAAAAATTGCAGTCGTATTATGGTATGGCGCTGTCGTCGGCGTTTGTAGACAGGTTGGTTTCTGCATGATAACTTTTGTTCTAGTTTACCAATCCTTTTAATACTTTAGGACATTAATAATTGGTACTAGATAAAGGTTGGTATTGATTTTGGGTGATCTAGCCCCACCCGTTTTTTTGGGGAGGGGCCAGAA
>JARWCS010359615.1:0-10685 GCA_034783895.1 Geukensia demissa
GGTGAGTTCAGGTGCTCCGGAAGGATAAGCAACTCCTGCTCCACTAGTGGCACCCGTCGTGTTACTCAGTAGTCAAAATAGTCACAATCGGTGTTAATCACAACCGGCACAGGAACGGACCTGCACCCACGACAGTCGGAAGATATCCATTGTCATCCGTGAAATGGACACCTCGCACCGGTCAACCAAACCATGATGGCGACCAAAAAATCACAAGGTTTTACTATTGATATAGGGTAAGTTTTTGAGTGCATTAAATGAGACGACCTTCAATTAGTCATTGGTTAAGACAATCAGTAATATGTTTATAATATACCATTACACCAAAAGCAAGCTCTTTATCCATTCAATTAAAATAGTTCACAATTAAGAATCATGTACCCTCATTAGCGTTCAATGTTAAACCTATGGTAATTTTATAGAAAATCATCAGCTTTAACAAGTGTATGATTTTGTTTTCACAAATGTGTATACAGCAAACTTGTACAGCAATGCATTCACTCCTATCACTATTTTTCAATATTGTCTAAGAATTGCTGAGTAATTGGCAAAAGTCATTTGGTATTTGGGATTCATTCGATCATACCTGTACCTAAATTTGGGTCTGTCTGAATAATTTTCCAATTTTGTTTAATTACTACAACATGAGATGTATATAAAAAATAGTAATAGTGCATGCAAAATTACATTACAAATCTTGCGTTTGAAAATCGGTTGCAAATTCGGAACAATAAAACCTGGGAAATTTCAGTAAATTTTCCATAGGTTTAACACTGAACGCTAATGGGGGTACATAATCCTTTATCTGTGTTAATTACATGCTTACATTAGACTAATTAAAAATTGTTTTCACAAAAGTACCAAAAAGATTCAAGAGTTATTGGTCCTTACAAGTTCCACACCCTTAAATCGGAATCAATCAAGTCGGACGATTCCTAATTGCTTGATAATTTTTTTAGTCATTGTATTATTACGAGTTGTAAATCAACGAAATTTTTATACAGTGCATCAAACTGATATTGGTATTTCGTGATACATTTTTACTACATACAAAATTAACTAATATTTTCATTCGGGTACTCGTTTCTAATACTCGACTATATTCGAATACTCGATAAAAGTATTCAAGAAATTTGATATGTCCAACTAAGTCGACATAGAGAGGCAAGAGCAAGGACGCATAAACTGGCTTGTTTTCATAATATGACAAAAGAGGCAATAAAAACATAGTTAACTATTTTAAACTCAAAACAAGACAAAAACATATTTACAAATGAATCTTCATCCGCTTGGGTTTTTATGATCTAAATGTGTCTTAGGTAATTTATTCATGTAAGATTAAGGATATGTGCCATAATAATTTAAATGATTAATTAATTATCTAGTCTAAGAGATCGAAGGAAAAGAAAGGAAAAGAAAAGTCCCGAGTCTTCGAGTATAAATTTAGCATTCGATACTCGGTCCCATCGAGCGATACTCGAGTATTCGAGTACTCGTTTACATCCCTATTTTTTACTCTTTTATTTTATAATTCAAGATTGGATATGAGACAGTACATGAACAATCTGATTGATGAGCAGATGAAACAGAAGAGTGACGATGATGAGGATAAAATAGATGACTATGATGTTGAAACTTTTGACCTAGAAGGTACCATCATTGTTGCAATAAATGTATCACAAAATACCAATATCAATTTGAAGCACTGTATGGCAATTTCTTTGATTTACAACTTGTCATCAGTGCTCGAAGTAAAAAATGCTGGAAATCCGGTTACAATACAATTCCATTGAATAAGCACAAACATCAGAACCAAAGCAATTCCTATCAATAGGTATCCAAACTACGTTAAGTGTTATCTTTGCCTAAGATTGCGCGCAAGACAGGGGATGCTTACCCTTCCGGAGCACCCGATCACACTCCTGTTTTATAAAGAGTCTCGTGTATTCCAAGCTTTTGTTCCTTTTGTTTACGTTTTATCTTTTAGTTTGTTTTAAATTTGTCTTGTCTCTTTGGACTATGCACTTTTGATCTCTCCCGTGGATATTCTACACTGGACTTTCAAAACAACTACAGTATACGTAGTTCCGATGGGAAACAGTCTGTTCCAAAAACTTTCAAATTTAAGATCGTTTAAAGTATCAAATGATATCATGGAAAGCATTTCACATTCCACAAGAAAACTGAAAACTTTCAGTACTTAGAAAGGTCATTTATTCTGTAACCTTTCACACACATTTAAAGGTTTTATTAACGGTGAAATTCTTCGTTTTAAAAGATGCCCCAACAATATGACAGACTCATACCGCAATATGAATAGTTTTATAATCGCCTCTTTCAAAAAGCAACGAACAGACGAAATTAACAACATCAAACCGGAAGTGGCACAAAGCCCTATAATATATTGAAATCTAAACAAAAACAGGGTAAATTCACCTAAGTAGGTTTTCTCCACTGTTTTTAAAAACATGTAACACCTAAGAAAAACTATATTGAAAATTTGGGAACAATTGATTTAAAGATGACGAAGCGAATTTAATATTTGAAAAACAACCTTAGTATATTGGCTTTAGGCAGACACAGAAATCTTAAAGATATAACAGCTTCCAATTACATTTGATAATGTCCATATGCTCAAATCGCAATTATTTTTCTTTTGTCCTAACAACTACTTGTTAAATATATTTTGAAACTCTTTACAACAGTTGCTGGCAGGATATTACGATTTGAGCATATTGACATTCTCAAATGCAAAGGGAAGATGTTATATCTTAACATCTGCTACCTTGCATTGTTTACGTACAAAAACATAATAGTAGATAGTAACCGACAGATAGTAAAATTCCTGTTGTATATTAAATCGAATAACGAGGTGTCAGTCCCTTTTTCCGGACATTTGCGATGCTACTTATGAGAGAATGGTACTTGCGCCTTTCTTGTACGGGAACCATCGATTATTTAGGCTTCGGCTCCTGGTGATGAATATTGTCTGGATCAGTTAGTCTATAAATAAGTTCAAATAGATGATCGAAACACCTAGTTATCTGGAAATGGGTTGCAGATTGGAAATGACCACGTTATCTCTGAAATGTCTAAACCTTTGAAAATACGGATTGGCTTTGAAACGTAGTGCACCAACGACTTGTCCCTATTGCTTGATTAGGCTTGTTATTACGGTTTGTTTGGACCTGAATACTTGAAAAATTATGTTTGGATCTAAGACTTCCAATGTTTTTGATGAGGTTACCCCTTTACATGTTAATGCGGAAATAACATCTCAAATTTCATCATGCTTATTTTTGTTATAGAGAAAATAACGATAAGAAATTCTTGAGGCTTTTCTTAATAAATGCAAATATATTGTAACTATTCGGATTGGACACCTCGAAAATAATTTTCTCACTTTCTAGCATTAAAGCTAAATTTCAAAAACTCGGAACTCGGTTCGTTTTCGCAACGGCTGATAAAGCCGCCAACAAGTGGTCGTGGTGTGTCGTAAATACTACATGGAGATACTTAAGAAGGAAAGGGCATGATCCGATAAGGCTCGTTTAGGGCCCCTTATTTCAGAAAAAAAAAATTATGACGAACATACCAATTAAAAGGAAGAAAATGACGACCAAACATCGTAGTTTTACCTTAGTTCATCTTTTATGACGTTAAAACATTATAGAAATGGAAAATAAGGGAAAAACCGCGATTTTAGTCACCAACTTTCTCTTTTTTAATGCCTCCGCCAACGTGACCCACAAAAAACAAAATTGCTTTGAACACTTTTCATAACGCAGAATCATATTCAATAGATAATATCGTGGTCACGTTGGCGGAGACCTCAAAATTGAAAAAAATTGCTGAAAATTGGACTTGTTTACTATCACAATAATATCGTAACGTAAACGGTGACAGGACGAAGCGATGTCCGTCTGATTGGTAAGTGGCATTTTCGTCGCCAGAATCGACTAATTTTTTACAAGTTTTATGAAATCCATATTTTGGTAGTTTTTAGCATACTATATTCAAAAAAGGCCTAGAAAAAGAGTCAAAGGATTTTTTTTTATTGGGAATTATGTGTGGGGAAAATCACGGTCTTTCGTTTTATCTTGCCAGATCTTATTATTTCCTGAAAGAATCCTGATGTATTATTCAGTTTCTTTGAACATTTTGTGAAAATTATTTCATCCGATAAGACCTTTTATTCTTTTTTAATTTAATTTTATTTTAGGGTGAGGGGGTCTCGACATGTCGTGAGTGTAGTGTGTTCTAGAGTTTGTAACTGGGATGCTTAGGTTAATGGTTAGTGCACCTGTTTTGGACGAAGCGAGTTCGAATCTCAGAACAACCAAATAATATTTTTCCTTCTATTTTTAATACATATTGACTATTTATTTGTATTTTGATATAAAATAACATCTATGTATATTTTAACTGGAATATTTGCAGCAGTTAATCGCTGATTACAGTGTTAAAAATACTTTTCACTTTTAATACACCTATATGTTGGTTGTAGAATATAAAACGCGAAAATATTCGATAATACATTTTTAGGTCTGTTGTACGTTTTTAAGTGAAATTTGAAAATTACAAACGTCCTAAGTTCAAAGATAATGTACCGATATTACGTATAAGTAAATAATTTTCACTAAAAATCCTTAAATTGGAATGGCGTAGTGGTTAGATTGGCCGCCTTTAGAACAAGCGATATCAGTTCGAACCTCGTTTTCGATTTTTTCCTTATTCAACTGTGGATATGTATGATAGTTTTACTATTCATATATTGTATAATAGATTAAACGAATTTACTGGAATCAACATGGTGACATACAAAGATCAATAATTGATGTTGCTTTGTTTGCGGCTGTCTGCTTTTCCGTATATAATATTGATAATAATTTTTAATAAAGTAATTCTTATAAGGACTGACAAAAATATGTATTTGAAGGTGTTAAGAGAGGTTGATAACTTGGGAATTACGGGGTGGCGGTATCGAGGAAGGGTACATGGAACTGCTGTCCCCCTGCTGTGCCACACTAAAGTGTTTTTAAAGGGGCGGTTAAGGGGTTCCGAGATCGGTGGAGCGGACAATGGGATTTGAACCTGGAAATAAGGGGGAGGCTGCTTTAAAACGGAAACCCTCTATGAAGGAAACATTGTTTTATTGTCAGTGGGCAATTCATTTTATTAGTCTTTACATTGACCTACATGTATTCAATTGATGTTAAATTCTGATGTACGTACAATTTACCTGTGAATGACACAGGGTTTCATCACGATAATTGGCCCCCCTTTAGAATCCGCCTGTCCGTCCGTCCGTGACAAAATCTAGTCTTAAAAAATGTTTACGTGGGTACATGTTTATCATAAGATCAGAACACATTGTGTATTGCATTCCATGACTTTCGACTTTGAACTTTGACCTAAATGTCAAGTTCATTAGTTAAAAATAAAAATGAATTTACGCGTCACGAATGAAACATCTTTGACTTACTAGATATCCTTTTAATTTGGCCTGTTGATAGATCACAAATGGCGGTAGTTGCCGTACTCTGGATGTTTAATTTCAACCCTGAACTTAAATGACCTTATGATAAAATATCCAATTTTTGCACAACACACAAACACAAAATGTAAACATAGGTTACTAACCTTAAACAATTTCCAGTTATTTGTTTGGGTTTTGAAAAATCAAATACTGTTTTGAAAGAGTGCTTTGTTTCTTTACAGTTCATCCTGACATGCCAACTCAACATGTTTTAATACCCATCTTAATCATGGTAATGAAAATTACCGACGCGCTATATCATATTTTCATTTAAGATCGCAAATAGAGAAAATTCTGAATAGACCTGTTAATGATGGATATAGAACTTGTTTCAAATTAAAAACAAGAGTTTGTTGCGAAATCAAGGCAAATTCGGTCAAAGATGGGATCGTTGGGAATGATAATTTTGAAAATGAAGATTCGGAAACTGAAACTGCAGCAGAATCTTATATAAGTCCTAAGACGATTCAACTTGAGATAGCATCAGCAGCAAAATTACATTGCAGATGTAAAGTATGCAAAAAGCAAAATATCTGCAGGCACCACTTTTACTGTGGTGTTAAACGATGCTAAAACACAAGCGTTAATTAACAAAGTATATTTTATTTCCACAAATAGCAGATGTTGCCTGAATCATTTAATAGGAAAATATTTTCAGCAAGATACTTTAAATGTCCTGAAGGAAACCTCACAAACATTTTTGAACAGAACTGACATAAAAGATTTGCCCACAAGAACACGCTCGATGTTAAAAGATGTGAGAAATTTGAATTTTGACGTCCCTCTAGCATTATCGGGCGACGATTTCTTCAATTTAACTGGTTTAACTATAAGCCAATTTGACCTGGTTGCCTTGCATGTGAAAAACTTGGGGAATTCCGACGTACGTTTTGTGCGTACGTGCCTTGGCATTTTGTCGGTGAAGTTCCGAACTGGCTTATCAAATTCGACCTTGAGAACTCTCGTTAGCCTGAAGTCATATAAGCTTTGTAAAGCTGGTCATTCTGCACGGGAATCCCATGTCAAAAACTTTGGTCCCATTATTTTAAGGATTCAACCACATAGGCAAAACATACAACACCCACAGCGAAAACATTATTTGCTGATGATCAAGATGATGTAACTGTAATGGTCCTAGAACTTACATTTATATACAAAAAAGTTCCTATCATGAATTCCAGAAACGCACATACAGTTTACATGAGAAAAGACCTCTGGTGAATCCCATGCTAATAGTCGGGTCCGATGGTTATATAATAAGTGTGCTTGGTCCCCATTTTGAAGACGGTCATAATAATGATGAATCAATTAGGAATACATGTTTCAAATTAATACAGGAGACATAACGCAGGGGATTAAACACGGTTATGTCCTAGTCGTAGACAGAGGTTTTCGGGATGCCCAAACCTTTCTTGAAAGTATGAACTTACAAAATGTTGAAATGACATGTTACATCAAAAAGGCAGAAGTAACACACTACAGATGCTGCTCATCCCGTTTTATCACTAAAATAAGATGGACCGTTTTGAGTAAGAGCGAAATGAGCAACTGAGCAGGGTAAAAAGAGTAACTCGAGACTTACTCAAACCGATTTTTGATGGAAAAAACAAGCAGCAGAAGCAGCAGCCACAGAGCGAAATGAGCAACTGAGCAGGGTTAGAAAAGTAACTCAAAGGTCTAGTCCTAGTGTAAGAGAGATCTCGAAAATCCACGATCATACCCGACTATTTCCGAATAACCCCAAAAAACGCGGGAAAAATGGCGCGCTTTCGCTCGCGCATGCCCAGAAGTCTTCACCTAGTACAAGGGCTTCACACTCACACCAAAACACACGAGAAATCTCGAAAATCCACGATCATACCCGACTCTTCCCGAATAACCAAAAAAAAAAATGCGGGAAAAAATGGCGCGCTTTCGCTCGCGCATGCTCAGAAGTCTTCTTAAAGTACAAGGGCTTCGCCCTTACACCCATAACATCCGAGAAATCTCGAAAATCCACGATAAAACCCGACTATTACCGAAAAACAAAAAAGCGCGGGAAAAATGGCGCGCGTCTTCCAATGACGTCATATATGACGTCACGTGACTTAAGGTGAGGTCATTTCCGCTCCACGTCACTTTCGGTGACGTCATTTCTGGTCCACGTCACTTCCGGTGACGTCATTGGTGACGTCACTTCCGGCTTCACATCAGCTCCACCTGAAAAATGCGCGCTGAACTGTCCCCATATACTAATATGCCACTTCAAAGAGACCTACTGACATGTTTTAATATGCCCTTTCCGTGACTTTTTGTTAAAAACTTAATACTATTTGTTTCAAAAACATAAAATTCATGATGAAGTAATTATGCAATATACAGTCAGTTACTTGGGGTATGAAATATTTTTCATCGCGGGGAAAAATTCGCTATGCAGTAAGTTACAAATGGGATACGAGAATATATGGAGTGCCCAAAAAAAATAACGCATCGGGTGTCGGCTATCTCTTCGCCGATACAATACTGTTTCAATCAGTCCATATATTCCCATATCCCCGTAAGTTAAATAGAAATTAAAAATTGACAATTAAATGTACATGTATGAAAACAAAGCCTAGAGGAGTCTTGCCTTTATAAGTTTATTATAATAGCTGTTTTTCTTTGTGTCCCTGCTGTTGCAATTTGCATAAGAGACATTGAAATACCGGTGTTCATCCGTCTGTCCGAACATAACTTTTGAATGCCTTCATAGATTTATTTAAAACACGTATTCTGAGAGTATTGCAAAACAATACTAAGTCCCCTACCGGCTGGATGTATCACTAACCCCTTAAAGTGCACTAGCGCCTATGGCAAAAAGTAACAGAGACGAACTTGGCTTTGACTTGGTAGGTTACTCCATAACCAAAGTTCCAAAGAAGAAATACTACATAATATTAGTTCCTCAGGAACTTTTATTGCAATATTTGTTCCTGACGGAATAAACCTTATAAAATACATGTTCCATAAGGGAAAAAATATACTGAAATAATTGGAACTATTGGAACTTCTATTATGAGGAACAAATATATGTTGACAGACTCACATACAAAAAATCAGCTCAATATCTGCAAGCTAATAGAAAATAAGTGCGGACAACTTTAACTTCAGTAAAATTTTCGATGTTCAAGGGCCATATAACTTCAATAAAAATTTGCGGAGCGGAACGAAACACCAACTTGATCTGTAACTCATCATGGTAGACTCACATACTAAAAATCAGCTCAATATCTGCAAGCGTTAAGGAAAAACGTGGCGAAAACTTGTTATTTTTCCTGGACTGACGGACAGACAGGCGGACGGACGGAGCTCAAAACTAAAATCCACTTCGGCAAAAGCCGGTAGGGGACTAAAAATACCCGGTTAAAGGCTTATAAGGTAAGAAGGGCCTCTCTTGATTTTAGATCAGTTGGTCAAATGTTAAGGTTTAATTGACCATTATATCCGCAGCGTGGACTAGGATCTACCGGAGTCTTGTTTTCTTTTGTTCCCGTATATATGCAGACATTTTCCTTCAAGAAAATGACATTCATACATATGTGTTATTATATAAGTATATGTTTGATATAAACTTGAGGTACGTGTTTACTCACACATGATGATACTGTTTTTGCTGAACAGCCCTACAACTACTCCTTGAAATGTACATATAGCATACCCAAATTCTCCATATATATTCAACATTGGTAATTTTGTATTTTTTAACATTCAGTTTTCTTATGATATAAATGAAGCTCTTTGAATCAGTTCTGAAAATCGCCAAAACTGCAATCTGTGATTTTTCCAGCGTTTTTCACACTTTTTACATCATGTACATGGAATACCCTATGAAGGACATTCACAATTAAAACAAAGTACGGTTTTCTGTGTCGTCGTTTTTAAAGGAAGTATAAGGGTTATTAAGGCACATTTTTGGCCCAAAAATTTGATAAAAATGAAAAGTGACTAATATCTTTTATTTCGTATGGATTGTATTGAATGGTGTCTATAAAAAGGATATCCAACAGTTTTTAATTTTATTAGTTTAATTGGTTGTACAACGGTCTCTTGGCAAAATGAAATTAATTTATATATGAAAACCCAAAGAAATTACTTAATTTGATACAATATTTGATACAATTTGGTCGATTTTAATTCAAATAAAAATGATTAGAACCAAAGTTGCACAATTAAAAATCTAACAAATACATATGCTAACTTAAAATATTTTCGTGAAGTTTTTTTCGTGCGATCTTTATTCTTTTGAACAAAACACCTCCAACAATTTAGTATTTTTACACAAAATGCTAGATTCTTGTTGAATTAGTCAAATATGCCGTGTCATTTTATCGAAATGATGAAAATTATATAAGAATAAGTTATGAGTTATTAAAAGGCGGTTATATATATTGTTGTCACAAAGTCTAAAATTTGGAACAAATCAGGGGCTCATAGAATACTTGAAGTTGGTTTTCGATGTCAAGCATATTGAAATAGAAAAATGTTGAACCTGATTATGTAGGCTAATAACTCACTTCACCTCAATGTGAAACAATGTGGAAGTAGTGACAATTATATCTTATGTGATTTTTTTCAAAAGAGTTCGAACCCCAGAAATAACTTGCATTTTTTCTCTTATTTGTGTTGTTGTTCACAATATTCCAATTCAAATGTTGACAATCTGCAATATTTTGATAGTATATATTTTACATTTTTAATACATATTACTTTTGGCATTACCTGTTCACTGTACAAACAGGCCTAACTTAAAATCTTTTCTCTCAATATATTAAGAACATAAAATAATAAAGCAATAGTTCTCTCCGATCCTTATCTTTGTTTAGGTAATACCCGAACAAGTTAAAAAACAGGCGTGACGACAATGAAAGTTTATATAATAACTATAGTAGAAATAGACCACATTCGACTTAAAGCGAGTGAAATTAAATCAGGACAAAAGGGTCATGCCTTTAAAAAAAAAACAACATCAACGACCTTTACATTGTAGTCTGGTCTCTCAGTTTTTAAATACTAAAGAATTCGAAGATACCAAAGGGGCAGACAGAAATATTTTAAGTCGGAAGACAGACAAGACAATGGCCAACAAAATGAAACGAAAGACAAACATAGAACACACAACACTACACTG
>JARWCS010359626.1:0-10685 GCA_034783895.1 Geukensia demissa
GTTTAATGAGTTTTTAATGCCCATTTCAGTTCCTTGAAATAATGGATTTTGCCGTCTACCAACATTATTTCTCAACCAAATTTGTTCATTCTTGGTCACAACAAAGATAATGACACTACGTCCCCTACTCCAGTTTCGCCTTTGTAAAAGATTAAATTGCTTGAAAGAAAATTGATTTAATATTTTCCCATTATAACTCTCTGGGCATTATTTATTACCGTTTACCTGGGCAGGTCCATATAAGGTTGAATCAAGATAAATGATCAAGCCAATCAAGCACTTCAGTCATTACATGACCATTCTAATGAATACATCTTCAAAAATTCAGTATATCACAATGAATGTCCAAATAAAGCCTAAAACAATATGAATGTCTAAGCAAATCGGTCGCATTGAAATTTTAGTATTTCTGCAGTTTATCATTTAAAAATTAAGCAATCCATAAGGCCATAAGGTAGCTGCATTCGAGTGGACCGCATGTAAGAGTGCACATTTTGACATGTAAAACGGACTTCCCTAAAACTGGATAAACACACACCTTATTTGTTTTTCGACGTTAGTTTAAAAATTGCGTTTTTATAATGAGAGGCGAAAAACTGACCAGACAGAATGAACATCTTAGGTAATAGGTACGGACGTATGATAATTTAAAATATTCAACCAACTTGTCTAGTGTTATTATTTAGAAATAAACTCACCAGCTGCATTTTTTATTATTCAAAGAATCTGAAATGGACTTTAGTTTTTGATCTCCGAGGTGCATAATCACACTATATAAACGGTGTACTCGATAAAAAAGAAGTAACAGTACACCGGAAAGACAATCATAGAACCCGCGTTACAATTTTAAAGGCAGTTTATTTTGTATTTTAAAGTGATAAGGAAGTCAAGCTTAAATGTGCACATAAATAAAATATTTTTAAGTTTGATTATTCTTTATAGGTTTCATGTTATACAGTACAACATGGAACTGAATACAAGTTAACGTCTCTAATCACACTGTGCGATTCTTCATGTTACACTGTGCAACATGGAACTGAACAAAACATAAATTATAAATGTCCTCAACTTTATATATCACTGTACAAGTGTCTAAACTCTAAAATGTTAAATAGTAAAATCTACTAACAGTACTAATACATTGCTGTTAAATGGTTGTCTTGCAAAAATACTATTCTCATCTGAACCTCGTGTGTAAAACGATCTCGGATTTTTATATTCACGAACATCTTTTATGTAACTTTGATAATTATCCGTAAAACGATTTACAATCAATGGCCAGTATACAGCCGATTTCCATTTTTGAGAATTACTTAAGTTCTTTTGCACCACACATCCGTATTAGATTGACAGCTTTGCTAACTAAATTAATCGGAGGTACAAGTCAATTATTATGTATTGACCAATCATATGCGAATGCTTCGACACCAGACCCGGAGTAAAATACTTTGAGAAAAACACAAACACCTCCTTATTGTTACAATCTGCGAAAGTGTCACAAGTGAATGGACCCCATAAACGATAAAAAATTTAAAAATTATTTCAGAAACCACCCAGTCATCAAAATCAAATATACTACTCATTTCATCTGTACATGAATTCTTATCTCTGGGTATCCTTTTGAATTCCAGAACAATATTATACTGTAAACATAAATGGAAAATACTTAAAGTAATATCTTGTAAATCTGCTTTCATACTACCATTCTTTACAATCTTAGTTACATTTTGATTGTCTGTTTAAAGTTTAACTAATTTTCCGGAAACTGTTCAGATAACGAATGAAAAATATTTTCAACAGTTTTCAATTCTTTCCAAGTAGAACTTTTAGTTCTATCTTCAATTTCCCACATGAAATGTGCTATACTTCCGTATCTAGAAATATAACCCTCACCTGTCTATTCACTTGCATCAGAAAAAACAATCTATGAAAACTTGAGATATGTTTAATTTGTCACAATGAAAAAACCAAAAGTTCCTGTAATACATTTTCGTTCAAACATATGATAGAATCCCACGAAGTTCTACATGATATTGACATATGTAAATGTCTAGTCATTATCTGACAAATATTACCTAAGTCCAGTGTAGAATACTCATGCGAGAGATCAAAGGGCATAGTCCAAAGAGACAAGACAAATTTGAAACAAATTAAAAGAAAAAACGTAAACAAAAAGAACAAAAGCTTGCAATTCGCGAACTCGTTTACAAAACAGGAGTGGAATGAGGTGCTCATGAAGCGTAAGCATTCCCTGTCTTGCGCGCAAAACCCGTCGTGGAATCCTAAATATCAAATCCGTGTAAACGTCAATCCGAGAATATGTATTACCGGTAATAAGTCTATAACTAGTTTAGATACACTGATACCATATGCTTCATCCAATTGGTGATGGCGACCATAAAATTTTACGAGGGACGACTTTAATTTTGATTGGATGTATCCTTGATGTAGTAATTTATGCGACAACAGCAATGCTCTCTTTAAAAAATCCTGATACTTGGAACAGGCACGAGAGTATCCAATCAACTGCGAAACATAAACCCCGTAGGCAGGGGAAGCAGGAATATTGCCACATAAATATGGGAAGTTTACAAAAGAAAAGTTGAAGTCATCCCATTTGTCGTAAATGTTAGAAGTTTCCCCTCTTGGTCAAATTCGAGGAATAGGTATGAAGAAGATTTTTTTAGTCTGTGGTCTCCTAACAGATTCTTGTAGGATTGTTCAATGACAAAACATCATCGATATAGAAAAAAGTTAAATTAAACGATCAGTCCAACTTCTTTTTGTTATTTCGCAGGAGTCCCTGAAGGAATTTGGCTTCATACGGGCACAAGAACAAGTTGGCTAGAAGGGGCGCACAATTTGTGCCCATTGGAATGCCTAAGGTCTGTTGAAATCAGCAGAAAGCTGTTTTTCTCAGTTTTCAGAAATTTGCCATTGCTTGGACGACTACATTATGTATAGACCTGTTTATTATTAGCAAAAGTAATGTTGCAGGGCAAGCTTATGACGATAAAAAAATCAAATGAAAAACATTCCAGTGTTTATTTGTGAGGTTAGAATTACCACCTCGAGCCATAATAATAATTTCTAAATAATTTCGCTTTAACCAACCTCTCTTACTACTTCAGAATGCTGTATTAGTACTGTTTGGTATTTCAACAATAATATTTCGGTAAGGTAATGGTATAGAAAAGTAACACACAAGTTACAACATACCTCCATAAGTAATCTCTAGACACGTAACATTCAATTGAGTAGAATTGACACATGCTGGAAAACAAAATTTAATCATCGTTACTTTATAAATACACAATTACAACACACCAAAAACTTTTCAGCGTTTTTATTAAATATGAAGGTGGTTTAATACCATCTTTTTACAATATGGCGCAAAAAATTATCCGAATAAATGTGTTCTTTATTGTTAATAATAACACATTTGTCTAATTATCCTAAACTTTGAACATACATGTATTTGCATGAATCTATCTTATACAGTATTAAATAGGAGTGACGGGTGCCTCTAGTGGAGCAGGATTTGCTTCTCGTTCCGGAGCACCTGACCTCACCCTGGTTTTAAGGGTTCGTGTTACTCAAGCTTTAGTTTTCAGTGTAGTGTTGTGTGTTCTATGTTTGTCTTTCGTTTCACTTTGTTCGCCATGGTCTTGTCTGTCTTCTGACTTAACGATTTCTGACTGCCCCTTTGATATCTTCGAATTGCTTTTCGTATAACATTTAAACTATATACTTACAAGCAGCTTCAATCTGAGCCAAGATACAGTCAACATTATCACTAGCACTGGAACATGCTAAAATAAATAAGGAATAAATTATACATGATTGACTAGGGAATGTCCAAAAATATAACAATGTAAATTTTACCGCTTTGGAGAAAATTTCTACAAAAACTATCAGTTCTTGTATTATATTATTGAATTTAAAAGAAAACGAAATAATCTCTTTGTTGTTTGGAAAAATGAACAGCGCATTAATAAAATTGTTGAAAAGGCTTTAAAAATTGAATCAGCAACGTTCAGATTAAATCAACGTTTTTTTTCTTTACTCCTTTAAGCAGGTTTGGAGTGAGAATAGTGTAACCAGTAAATCAGACTCTTGCCGAACGCAGGGTGTCATTTTTCTCATCGCATTTAAGTTAAAACAAAATTATAACCTAAGTTTTACTAGGGAAATGAGAATTGTCCATCATTCGCACCTGTTAATTGTTGCAAATATTAAGATGAAAATGAATAAGAATTGAGCCAACTTTGAATAAAATACCTACCAGGCATGTATTCATCTATCAAACACTGAAGAGGATCACTTGAATTATATAAACAATTATTTACTATGGATTCTATTGTAACGACAATAACACTAGACGATGGTACCATGCTTGAACTAGAAGTCGGTTCAATCGAGCTTGACATTGGTGAAGAAGATGAAGGTTCAATTGATATCAAAGACGACATCATCGTGGAATGTGGTGTTGCTTGTGAAGAAGTTACCATCGATACTGAGATCATGGACGACATAGATGACATTGTTGTCGATGAAGATGACATAGGTGATACTTGTATGGTAGATGACACAGATGATATAGACGATTCCGGTAGCATCTGCGTCACAGATGACGACATGGATGGCAATGACAACGATGATGATTCCTGTAACACTGATATAGATGACATTGCTGTCAAAGATGACATAGGTGATGTTGACATCATAAATGACACGGACGATTCCGGTTGATTTGACATAGATGACATTGACATCATTGAAGATTCCACTGACTGTGAGGTTATTGACATAATAGACGATTCCATTGACACTGACATCAAAGACGATTCCAATGGGATTGTAAGCATAGACATTGTCGAAATAGACACCACAGACGATTCAAGCGGCACTGACAAGAAAGACATTGATGACATAGATATCACTGACGATTGCGATGACATCGACATCATAGACATTTGCGATATAGATATTAATGAACTTTCAGGTGACATCGAATCCGATATAGTTGACATTGACACCGTAGACGATTCAAGTGACATTGACATAATAGACGATTCCATTAGCATTGACATGGTTGACGATTCCGGTAGCATTGAACTCATAGACATCATTGACGATTCCGGTAGCATTGAACTCATAGACATCATTGACGATTCCGGTAGCATTGAACTCATAGATATCATTGACGATTCCGGTAGCATTGAACTCATAGACATCATTGACGATTCCGGTAGCATTGAACTTATAGACATCATAGACGATTCCGGTGGCATTAACATCATAGACATTGATGAAATATGCATCGAAGACGAATCTGTTGATTCCAACATCATAGACATCGATGAGATTGGAATCATTGACGACTCTTGTGACATTGACGTCACAGACGACATTTGTGACACTGGCATCATTGATGATGCAGATGTCATAGTCGATATCATTGACTCTGATGACATGAACGAATCCATTGACATAGATATCACAGATGATTCCAAAGGCATAGACAAAATAGATGATTCAATGGACATCACAGATGAACTTGATTCCGTCGCCATTGTTGTAGAACACTGGCATTGTAGAGACATAGATGCTGACATTGATGGATCATATGATATTGACATCATATGGGAAGATGGTAATAGTTCTGATGACATCATATATGACTGGTCTGTCATAGACATTGAATAAGATGACAGATGTGATTGTTCTGACATAGACATCATAAAAGAGGACGGTTGCGATTGTTCTGACATGGACGTCATAAATGATGACAGCTGTGATTGTTCTGACGTAGACATAATGGAAGATGACTGCTGACATTCACATGGATTAGATATTATAGTATCTGACACTATGTAAGACCACGATGAAGGCATTATACTTTCGGACATTGACATCTCTTGTAGTTCAGATGTTGCCATCATAACATTCGTTGTTTCAAGTGATATAGTGGAAATTGAATCTGAATAAAAACATTATAAAATATACTAACTGAGGTTTGGAAACTTTTTGATTTTGCTTGGAAGTCAATATAACTTAATTTAAACTATTTATATGCGTTACTTGCAGTTCCATTAATTGGGATAGGAAATGGTTAAATATAATCTTAGGGTCTATGTGAAATATCTAGCATTATTTCAAGATTTATGACAGATTTCAATGTATCTCCATGTGTATATTTCTCATATCAGTTCCACTTCTCAGGATAATGTGAACAGAAATTTATATATAATTGTTCTTGAGATTGGGATTTTGGATCATCCCCTTGGTTATTTTACACTTGACAGATTATATACCAATGGACAAAAGAATCATAAAAGAGTAACATACACTTAAAGATGCTATATATATATCTGATTTCTATATTTCAAATAATAATAATAATAAGTATAATAATAATAATAGCTATGGATTTATTTCCCTTTTTGTGACTTTTACAGTGCTTTATATGCAAATTATATATTTCATAAACGCACGAAAATGCATAACAGATATCAAACTGACTGGTCTCTTTAAACAAAATATCAAATTTAAAAAATTGCACTTTTTAGAGTTGCATTACTTTTCACATTTAGAGTTGCATTACTTTTCACATGATTCCGACGAAGACTGTCGCTTAAAGATTTTGGTAAGGTCACTTCCCATGTTTAATGCTTGTTTTGCATTTTTTATATGTGGAATTATACTGGATTTTTATTAGTATTACTTATGGTGATCTTACCTTGACAAAAACATAACAATGGCAGGAATACAGCCACAAGTATATCCATTTCAATTTTCCAAATCATTGGTATTGCTGCAAAATACACCAAAATTTTTATTTAATCACAAACATTAGCATCAAATGAAAATATGTTTTGGTGCATCGTGTATAATTCGGTATGTTATAAGGCTGAAACCAAGATCTTTTATGGAAATAAAAGTGCATGATTGTAGATTTAAAATAGGGACTAGTGTTAACTGTCAAGCATATTACATTTTTGTGTGAATAATAATTGTACACTTAAACGTATGCTACAGTTTTCCACTATCTTAAACACATGTTGGCGAATTTGCTCTTTTCTAGAGAAACTACCAAACTGGACATTTTTATATGTGAATGGTTCTTTGCAATGATTGACCTCAGGTGAGCGACAATGCTCTTAGGGTTTCCGAGTGGCAAATCATGCAGATCATTCAAAGATTAGTTCGGCCTGTTCCATTGGCCCCAAGCCCTTGAAATTACATATGCAGTTGTATCTTAATGGGTATAACCTTAATCATTTTCGATTTCATTTTTGTTTACCATCCAACAGCCTGAAGAAGCAGGCAAGACAAATAGGCTGTCCATATTTTAAATTACTGACCTAAAATTCCAGTGATGATCACACCATGATCATGTAATATTCAAATTTGCAACAAATGCAATGCACTAAACAGAAATTATATTTAAGGGCGAAAATCGGGATTGGGAAGCTTCTTAAGGCGTATGTAGAAAACCCTGCAAGTTTCCCCTACCCTTTATCTGTTTGTATAGATGAAGACACAGACGAGCACAGAATATTTTTTTTTAAATTTAATTTTTATATTTCCTAGAACTTATATGTGTTGCGTGCAAGACAGGTGATGCTTACCCATCGTGAGCATCTGATCCCACTCCTGTTTTGTAAAGGAGTTTGTGGATTCCAAGCCTTTGTTCCTTTTGTTTTCGTTTTATCTTTTAGTTTGTTACAAATTAGTCTTGCCTATTTGGACTATTCTTCTGATCTCTCACATGTGTATTCTACACTGGACTTTCCCGTTACCATTCCTCAGTTGAATATGATGTTTTAAGGACCCCCAGGAAGATTAGCTTAAGCTAATGGGGTCATCCTCCTTACATAAGGTGATTTATTTATTAATTATTTATGTACTCGGCCTATGCCTTTCTGGACTGGCTTCAATAGTCAAATATCAGAAGCTTTGGGTAATTTCTCCGCAGTGACGTATGCACCAGTGGTTGATCCAAAGCCAAGAAACATGACAACTGTTTTCACGACAATGAAAATCTGTGTTGAAATGTGGAAAGAATTAGGACAAAACATTTCTGTACAACCATTTGGCCAGCAGCTTTACGCAATAGCCCAGAAAGTGAAATGGTTTTCACTAACATGTTTAATTAGCACATCTTGAGACTTGGCGGATTGCATTCTTTGTCATGCTTAAATATTTCATCGATAGGCAAGTTATGGGTTGATGGTGGACTGTGTGACCACATGGTTTATGCTGGCAACACGGTACACAATTTAATATAGCTGTTCCTGGAATAAATTTGGTTTACGAGAAATAAACGTCAATATCCTACATTGAATTTTCCAAGTGGTGTACAGTAGAAGACCTTATTAGGACAGTAGGAAACGTTTGACAGAAGCTTATGACGTACCATGCAACAAACGTTAATAACTCTCCAGTTAAACAAATTGCATTCTCAGAATTTGAAGCACTTCTCTCTTAAATTTTATCACATTTAGTAAATTCAGATTTGCCAGCATAATGGCCAGAGTCAACCATATGGTCATGCAGACCACCATCAACCCATAACTTGCCTATTGATGAAATAGAGCACGACAAAGAATGAAATCCGCCAAGTCTCAAAATTTGGTTATTAAACATGTTAGTATAAACTCATTTCACTTGATGGGCTATTGCGTACAGCTGCTGGTCAAATGATTATACAAAACTGTTTTGTCCTAATTCTTTCCATATTTCAACAAACCTTTTCATTTTTTTTATAGTGAAAACAGTTGCCATGTCTCTTGGCTTTGCATCTGGGACTAAGAAGCCTTTTTAATCCCAGCTTTGCATCAGCCACTGGTGCATATGTCACTGTGGAAAAATTACCCAAAACCAGTCCAGAAAGGCATAGGCTGGCTATATAACTGAAGAATGGTAACGGGAAAGTCAACAAACCAAAGTAAGATCCATACAAGATCACACATTATTTTGATTATCCAAACACTACAATATATCTGTATAGGCATTACCGCCACTAGGTGGTGCGAGTTTCTCCCTTGGGTTCTTTTGTATTGTGCACAACTTATTAATGGGAGAACATTCTTATCAACTGAAAGCGATTTCTCCTGCCCGCGTTTTTTCTGCGTTTGATTTGGAGATGTGATTTCATTCTTTACTTGCAATTTGGCATTTGCCATCGAAAGAAATTTGCCCTTGCCATCTTTTTTACAGAATATGCATGTACTCCAATTTGATCTTTTTTTACACTCCACACTGCTGCTACTAATTAACGTAAGGTGTTCGCTTCTACCTTGGACACTGTCACCATCGCGTTTTTAGACGATTAAATTTTGCTAACTTGAGTAGGGTTTATATCTACTACAAGAGCTGTGACATTTAACCTCCGTGTTGGCGGATTTTAAAGCATATACATTGTACTGAGAAATGATGCCTTAACTATTCGCGAGAAAACTTCGTCTCACCGTACATTGACGGCATTTATTTATAATATTAACGTTTCTTTACCTTTCTCGCTAATTGTTACAGTGTATTATTTTGGCAAAATTCGTAAGCTTGCAAGTTCAAAGAATTTTTCCTTCGTTTAGCAGTGCTGATGTCAACTTTTTCTGGACTGTTGATTTCTGACAGTTCTTGTCTCGCCTGCGACGAAGAAAGGGAGACATAGGTGTTACTTTCCGACGGCAACGGCGGCGTTAGTTTTTTTTTGAAAGCTCTATATCTTTGCAACTATTAAACCTAGGAGAACCAGTTTTGGTGTACATATAGTTCGTGTTATGAAATTGTAGATTAACCATGTAACCTTTGTACTTGACCTTATTTGCATGGTTCAATGACTTTGACACACTCAGCGTCAAGATCCATTTCTCAGTAACTATACATGGCAGGTCAATAATATTGGGCTGCATCATTAGGAGTACATGTCAGTCTGACATGTCTTATGTCCTTGACATAATTTCCATGGTCCATTGACTTAGTCAAGTTTTCATGCTAGGATCCATTCCCCAGTAACTACATGCCAGATCAACAATATTGGGTATTCATCATGAGGAGTACATGTCAGTATGCCACATGTCTTTTGTCCTTGACCTCATTTTCACGGTCCATTGACTATGGTCAAATTTTCATGCTTAGGTCTTTTTCTCATTTACTGTAAGTGCTAGGTCAACAATATTGGGTATGCTTATTGATTATTATGAGTTCATGTATTTCTGTCAAATGTCTTTTGTCCTTGACCTCAATTTCACGGTCCATGGACTAGGGTCAAGTTTTCATGCTTAGGTCTTTTTTCTCATTTACTGTTATTGGTAGGTCTACAATATTGGGTGTGCTTATTGATTATTAGGAGTACATGTATGTCTGCCAAATGTCTATGGTCCTTGATCTCAATTTCACGGTCCATTGACTAGGGTCAAGTTTTCATGCTTAGGTCTATTTTTCATTTACTATAAGTGGTAGGTAAACAATATTGGGTGTGCTTGTTGAGTATTAGGAGTACATGTATCTCTGCCAAATGTCTATGGTCCTTGATCTCAATTTACGGTCCATTGACTAGGGTCAAGTTTTCATGCTTAGGTCTATTTCTCATTTACTAAAAGTGGTAGGTCAACAATATTGGGTGTGCTTATTGATTATTAGGAGTACATATCAGTCTGCCACATGTCTTTTGTCCT
>JARWCS010359637.1:0-10684 GCA_034783895.1 Geukensia demissa
CCCTGCGACTGTCAGTTAGACGTCTGATTTGTTGAAGTGTTATCTGTCGCCATTTGCGGTGCAGGTGAGCTTTTAACTGTTGCAATATCTTTGGAGGAGGCTCCAAAGTCTGTATTCGCCTACCCACTTGGTACTTCCAACAGATGCTCTATAGGGTTGGGATCTGGACTAGGAAGAGTGTTGACGGATTCTTTTTCTAAATAAGCCTGTACTGCCCTAGATCGATGAGGTCTAGCGTTGTCATCCAAAAGGTCTTAACGCTAACGTGTGGTTGTCAAAATACAAGTATAAGCACGTCCCTGGTGTATTTTTCGCCAGTAAGGTTGCCATTGATTGTTATCAAATCCAGGATGCAAATATGTGAGACACAACCCCATACCAAAACTGAGCCCCCACCAATAGGTACTGTTGGAACAACGTTTCTTGGATTGTAAGCTGCGTTACGATGCCTCCTAATACGGGTTCGACCATCAGTTACGTGGAGTAAATCTACTCTCGTTTGACCAGTGTATTCATCGCCAGGTTTGAATGTTCCAGTTGACTTACTCTACACCAGGCCAACCTCTCCCTGCGATGGCGATCGTCAAATTGTGGGCATTTTATGTCTCTCCTCGACTTCAATTTTTGCAGATTTTAAACGATTTTTACTATTCTCGTTGACAGATTACGACCAGGTAACAACTGCCTTTTCAGACGAGTGCTTGTTGAAAACAGATTTCGTCTGACCAATCAACCAAGGCTCCTGTCGTTGGGATGTTACAGATGGTCGACAAGATCTAGGACGGTCTTTAACATTCTGAGTGGCAACATGTTGTTTGACTAAACGGCTGATCACTGTGTACTGATAGCCAAGCTTTCTTCCTGTCGCCTTGTAGGACATACCAGCGGAATTCATGCCAATAATTTGCCATCTCTGCGCCTCTGATATCCGCCTTCTTGCAATTCGTAATTAAAATGATTTTGCATTCAGAAATTCGAGACTTAAAAATGGATTTGATGCACGAGAAAATAGTGCATATTGGACTAGAGGAAGGGAGCAAGTTTCATGTCGGGAAAAAAGCGCCTGATTTAAATGTCACACCTAAACGCTCACCTCACATCCTCTTAATTATGTTTGAAGTTATGAACATTGCTCAACATCATGAAAATTAAACCTTATTTTCAATAAGCAATCCTGCAAAATATTTTGGGGTGCTTAACTTATTTCCAAGTATATATATAAGTTTGCGTTTGCGAACAAATATTGCTCCAAATTTAGGAAAATGATTGGTATAAATTCATTTGACTAACCACTATATGCATATTCCATTAAAATTTATACTCTTACCATGAGAGAAGAATACGAATTGCAAAATCAGATTATTTGTAGTTCGCGACAAGACAGTTTTTTTTAGCATTTTACAAATTTATGGTATAAAAAGGAATTCGAAGATACCAAAGGGGCAGACAGAAATCGTTAAGTCGGAAGACAGACAAGACCATGGCCAACAAAATGAAATGAAAGACAAACATAGAACACTACAATGAAAACTAAAGCTGGAGTAACATGAACCCTACAAAAACCAGGGTGAGTTCAGGTGCTCCGGAAAGGTAAGCAATATTTTTGGTTCACGACAAGACAATTTTTCAAATATTTGGCGAGTTTGTGGTATAAATTCATTCGGCCGAAGAATGTATGCTATTTGTCATTCATTTTTTAATATTTGAAATTTGCTCAATGAACTTGAGCAAAAAAGTAGCCAAAATGTAATTGTCTTTATGTAAATATGGCACGTATTAATAACGAGTGTACAAATTTTATTACATTCAAATATCCTTTTTACTGAGTCATATAAAATCCCATCAAAATGGACAAAGTACGCTTATAACAAAATGAAAAACTGAAAGGCCGAAACCTTATATAAGATGTCATTTTCTAAACATTGTTATTCCTTCTGCACAAACCAGCAACACACAATAACTTTTAGATGTTTTAATTATTTTTAAAACGAACGAACAAACGAAATAAAGTTCGAGCCCTGGTTTGCTCGTTTTCTCACGCAAGATAAGGGCGTACGTACATTCGTTCTTTCCCACGAAATCGTTCGTTTATGCGTTTTTGTTCGTTCGTTCGTTCATCGTTCGTTCCTATTTCGTTTTCGCTCGTTCGTTCGTTCGTTCAAAGGTTGCGTTATACGAACAAAGGTCTGTATGTTTAATACCTTTAATATATTCACTGCTTTTCTATTAATGATATGCTTTCAACTGTCAGAAATGTGATTTTATAATTTTTATTTCAATCGTCAAAACTTCTTTAGATATAATGATATTGCAAGTATATGGTCGTACTATAGATTGTACTGATCACAGACTTCATATTAAATATTTATATAATATCTTCAAATGAAAATCCCACAGAAATTTATCTGGAAATATATAATCAGGATGCACAAAAATTGAAGATCATTTCGATTGTGAGTGTTTATAGAAGATATCTTCGTTAACTCCTTAATCGATAACAAAACAAGAAATTTCCTGTAGCATAAGTCAAAACTCATTAGAACACCAAAAGACAATTAAAACACAAATTCTTTAGAAAAACTTCCTGCTCGATAATTAGTGTCGAGGACTTAACCTTCGGATAAGCTCTTTGTTAAAATATCGAGGTCTCCATGATGACTAGTACGTGTTTTTGCATTTGATTTTCAATAAATAGTTATTTGTTGTCGGGACAAAAATACGTTATTGATAGAACGTTTAACTATACATCAAGACAATTTGTTCATCAGCCATATTAGTACATGAATTTTACTTCAGAATACTTAAAAAAATATTATACTCTATGTCAAGCTTTTCTGGAGTGCAAATTTCTGGCTTAATTAATTTTATGTGCGTTGTTTTGGGCGGGAGCGCTAAAGTTTGACCTAGATAATGTTATTTAAAAAATTGCGAACATTTTTTTCATTCGGACCCCCTCTTGCGATTCATATCAGAATAATTACTTTTAAAATTCCATTCAGGCGCGCCAATAAACATTTTGCAGGTTGAATAGTCCTAGTTAAATTATTAGATTATTACGCAGCGTTGACAATGTATACTCCCGGTCTCGCGCTAGCGCGTGCAATTTGCCACTGCCGACAATCAAATGGCTAATTTCATAATATAATTAAAAACTCGGCGTAGCTTAAAACACATAACGATTGTTAAAAAGTATAATTGTAAGTTACTTGCAATCAACAAAATAAACACTATTTTATAAGAATACGGCAGACAATTGTTCTTTAACAACCTTTTACTCGCTCCAACAAACACTGACTTAGAGTATAGATTAAAAATACTCTTTATGAATGATACTACCTATACATGTATTTACATGTTGATAACGCCAATTAATTTTAACTAAAGAAGCCAGTCCAAACTTGACTAAAGATTATATTTTTATTCAAATAATGCAAAAAATAATTATTTTCCTCAAACCAGCACCACTAAAATTATAATGACATGATATTTTTTAAAGGATAGATTTTGATTATCGATTACCAGTATAATGCACAAAAGGAATTCGAAGATACCAAAGGGGCAGACAAAAATCTTTAATTCGGAAGACTGACAAGACCATGGCCAACAAAATGAAACGAAAGACAAACACAGAACACACAACACTACACTGAAAACTAAAGCTGGATGACAGAGATCCTGCATGAAGCATTTTTATGTAGCCACATTACTTTTGAAAACTGAAACTGAATATTTTTGAAGTGGTAACTATTAAAATTGGTTAATGTACTTCTTGCTCAGTATTATAATCTGGAATTACAATATTTTATTTGTTTATGGTTTTTGTTGTTGAAGCTTTATTTTTTCTGTATTGTAATCTGTACTTTTGGTTCGTCCTCTGTTTCTCATCCCTTTAACACGTGCTTGGCTTTCCTTTGATATTTAAGATTGGTCGTCATCATTTAAAAGAAAGAAAGGAAATGTATGGAATAAATGTAAGAAAGACATAATTCGTACCTAACATAAAAATAAATCAAAAGCCAAATATAACTGCGTGTTTTGCGCTTTACTGTTTTTTCTAATATCTTACTTATTTTACCCAAGATGGCCTGCTTTGGAAGGCATTTGGCCTAATTTACCAAACCACAACTGCCATGTCTATATAAAAAGGCATACAAAATTTAAATGTCGGCCTGAACACTTTCTCCGCCTGGTGGTTGTGATCCTTATTTTCATTCAATACCAAAATCATCTTGCCTAATACCCTAGAATGACTGTTTCATGAAATTTTTAAAGCGGTGGTTGTATTTAAACATTACTTCAATACACTTCTGGACCATCTGAGTTAGTTGCCGTTTTTGGTAGGACCATTATTGTCCATAGTTTTTGTTCAATTTGAATTTTTAATGTATGGAAGGTCTCGTGTTCGTTTTTTACTTTTTAACAAGGGGCTTGGTTTTCGAAGCTTTCTTAGGACTAAGATATGTCTTTGTCATTTTAATAACAGTGATTTAGTATGTCCAAAAAGGCAATCGAAGATACCAAAGGGCCGGACTGAAATCGTTGAGTTGGTACACAGACAAGACCATGGCCAACAAAATGAAACGAAAGACAAATATAGAACACACACAACACTACACTGAAAACCAAAGCTGGAGTAACACGTACCTTACGAAAAACCAGGGTGAGTTCAGGTGCTCTGGAAGGTTAAGCAACTGTATGGAAAAGCCGGTGTATAGTCACAATCGATGTTAGTCATAACCAGTATAGGAAGGAATTTACATTCACGACAGTAGGAAGATATCCATTTTCATTTGCGAAATGGATATTTCGTACCGGCCAACCAAATCATGATGGCGACCGAAAACATTCTGACCTTTGGATTTTTCTTCATGTTTCACAATTTATTCAGAATTCTACATCTTGCTTCTTTTTTCGGATATTCTTTGATGATTGACAGCAACGTTCAGTGAATTTGAGAAATTTTATTTAGCTTAATTCTAAATAGTGGTGAAGGTGGGTTTATTGTGTATGATATTTTTATATGGAATAAATGTTTTTAGATTGTTTAAGGATTTGATGTTTGTGTTTTTATTTTAACCGGATTTCAAGCAATTTGTCCTAGAGCACTGCTGATGAGTTGGCAATCAACAAAATTGCCATCCAGTGTGAATATTTTGTAATATACTGATATATTAACAGGGCGTCTATAAAAAATTAAAGCCCTACGGATTCGGAGAAGGAATGAAATTTTAAAAATTCGGAAATTAGATATCATTTAGTAAAAAGTACACCGATGTTATTTACTGATCTGGAAAAAGACATACTGGTTCAACATATATTTTCAGGCAAGTTAATTGTATGCCATGTTCTGACAGAAGAATTATTTGATATATTTTGCTATTCATATTAATTTCACCTGACTGACTTAATTCCAAAGATTAGATCAACAAGCTTCAGACATCTTTAACTAGAACAATGCATTTTTCTAAACGTTATGTAAACAACTCTCGTAAGACTTATTACATCAGAAAGATAAATGTTATAAAACACATTGCAGCTACCAAAACATTTTATATAAAGTCATTATCGTTTATAACGTATTGTCAATAAAAATATTCATCTAATCGAGCATAAAACTTACAATTTCAATACTTTCATTACATGAAAACGAGCTATCATGTGATTCGCATGCGGTTTGTATGGTGATTTAGTTGATTCCATAAGACAGTATAAACGAATTGGGATCACTAGCTTGAAAGCCCAATACAATTTTGATATTATCTAAGAAATTGCTTCTCATGATGATGACGATTGTTTACAATATTTTTGTTGATATCTAATATTCCACACCTTATATTTATCTTCAAAGTTACCAGGGTCCTAACGGTTTTGATTTTTATCTTCCAGCGTTGCATGACAATAGTGTTTATAATGAATGCTCATGATTGTTGGCTTGTGAGATTTGAATAATCCACTTTTTGTTAGTATTTTGTGTGTACTATTCATGGCTTGTGAGCTTTTGGTGTTTTATTGTTAGCTTTTGATGTTTGAATAATCTATTTTTAGTTCATAAAGTCAGTGTTTTCTATTGCTGGCTTGTACCGTTTTATTAGTCTTTTGTTGGAAAAATTATAATAGTATTATTGTTGGCTTGATTGAAAAAGGTATTCTCGTTTTTGGCTATTGGGATAGAACATTATACTTTTTTGCTTGTGAGGTTTAAATGTTTTATTGTTGGCTTATTATGTTTGAGAATTCTATTGGTTGCTCAAAGTTGAGTATACTATTAGCAATTCGAAGATACCAAAAGGGCAGACAGAAATCGTTAAAGCGGAAGACAGACAAGACCATGACCGACAAAAAAAAAACGAAATACAAACATAGAACACACAACACTACACTGGAAACTAAAGCTGGTGTAACACGATCCCTACAAAAGCAAGGGTGAGATCAGGTGCTCCATTTCAGTAATCGATTATTTGGCTCTTGAGGTTCTAGTAGTCTATTGTTTTGTGTTATAGCTCAAATATTTGTTAATGATGGTGTGATGTTTTATTGTTTGTTTCTGAGTTTAGATATTGGGAGCCCTCTCGTTGGGGCTGCCAGGTTATAATACGGAAAGCCTGGCCTTGGACCATAGTGATTGAAGTGTTTGGAAAATGCAACACTCCATGCACGTAAAAGATCCCTTTTGTAGCTTTCGAAAAATAGAAGGCTAATGCCGCTACAAAAGGCTAAATTTCCCGTCCTTACCCATCACTCCCTTTTTCCAGTGACAGTCAAAAACCGTTGCCCTTTTGTGTCCGATCCCAACCCATTTCCGATATTGATAATTGTTGAACTTTTTCTCGTCCTGAATATGCATGTAATATTTGCCGCTGGACGTTAAGCAACCAACAATCAACAATCAATCATGATAGTTGTTGACTCGAGACGTTTGGATAATTATTTGTAGGTTCGTCCGGTTTATGTATTTTATTAATGGATTGCGAGGTTCAAGCAGTTGTTCAATGGCCCTTGAGGTTTTGGTACCCTTTTGTTTTATTTGTAAGGTTTGTATATTCCTTTATTGGATTATGAGATTTAAGCATATGAATGTTGGCTTTAAAATTAAAGTTTAAACGAATATCTTTTGTCTCAAACAACAAAATATTTGGGTATATACTTGGAAGTTTAATATATCTTATTTTGATTCAGCCAATAAACGGTTTGGATATACAAGGAATATGTAATCTGATATCTAGCATTGGCTGATGAGACTTTTATATTCTCTTGGTGGCTTATGAGGATTGTGTATTCCATTCTAGGCATGTGAGGTTTGTATAAACTTTTGTTGGCTTGTGAGGTTTGCTTAATATTGTGTTGCCTTCTGAGGTTTGGATAATGTATCGTTGATTTGTGAGGTTTGTATAAACTTTTGTTTGCTTGTGAGGTTTGGAAAATCTATTGTTAGCTTGTAAAGTTTTGATAATCTTTTGTTAGCTTGTGCAATTTTGATAATCTCTTGTTGGTTTTATATATACATGTATGCGTATTCCATTTTCGGCTTTGTGTATTATGTTGTTGGATTGTGAGGGTTGAGAAGTCTATTGTCGGCTTGTGAAATTTGCCGATAGAGATTTCAGGTGAAATCTGTTGCATAGTGATTACATTTCATGCTTTGGTATATTACTTAGCCTTTATTCATGTTGTACCATCATTCTCTTCAAAACATAATACAGGAATTAAGATAGATTGAAAATCATTTCAAAAATATGGTGTCCTACGATATTTTCCGAAAATTGAAATGGTGAAATTTTAGGATAGTAATTAAATTGCAAGAAAATTCTAAAGCAGAAAACAAATAAATAACAAAAAACAGACATGAAGCAAATTTCATGTACAACGAATGTTTAGAAAGAAGAAAATGTAATCGCCTTATTTCCTTTTATCGGTAATGAAGTGCAAATCAAAGCATAACTATTCAGTAATAACGTAATAAAAACGTAAGAAACGTCATAAAGTTGTTTTGTAGTCCTTCACGCCAAGTCTAGTATTTTTGCAATCGAAATTTTCTTAACAACATGCCGAATCTGTTTGTAAAGGATAGTTATTTGATTAGAAATATTGCGTCACATGATAACAATGATCATACGAGAAAATAGTCTTATCTTCTGAAATAAACTCTGACGTCCAATTATTTTCTGCACGAAAATATTCATTAAAGATTAACAAAGTTATAAAATGGAACGAAGCAGGGATGTACGTAAAAATCGAGTTTTATTTCAGCCATTACGTAAACTAATACATAAAGACAACTTTTATTATGGAATTTCGTGTTGTCTTAGAAAACCAATTTTATTTGTTGCAATTATATAATATGGTGTTGAAAATACACGAATATTGTGTTAAAGAGACAACCGTACGGATTCAATGATACTGAGACATTGTTTAATCTCCGAAACACTTTTGGTCTCTCGCATGGGTATTCTACACTGGACTTATGAAAACCATTCCCAACGATTTTTTGCAGTAAGGGCATAATTTGACTCCCTTTGCGAATAAATCTTGAACAGGTTGTTAAAATCATCCTAAACCAAATAATGCCTTTATTTGGTAATTTTGCCGTTTTATACTATTTTTTATGACCATTTTGTTTATCAAATCCTGCAATATGTATCAAAATATTATCAATTTCAAGTTTCGGGATATTTTCCCGTTAATGCTTAATTATCTCAAATTGATCCAACGCCAAATACGGCCATTACTGCACTTAAGTAAAAAAAGAAAGATATGAGGTAAGTGTCAAGAAGAATATACCCAAATGGAGTAAATACGGAGAAGTACAATTACTGATAACTGATTTATTGGCCCTTATGCCTGAAGGATTTTCATGGTCGTTTTTATAACTTGACTGATTTATATGAAATATCTCAATATCTAGGTGGGTGCAACCAGAGAATCAGCTGGCCCCTTGTTTGTATTGTTTTTAATTTGATTAATTCTGATTTTTTTGTTGTATATGTATTGTGTATGCTTTTTGTTTTCCATTCTGCATTCTTTATGTTTTGACATTGTAGGTTTATATCCAATATATGTTTTCAGTTTTGTGAGCACCCGTGGATTGATAGATAGAAGAATGCTAAATAGCTTTTTGTTTGTTTTCACTAAAACTTAAACACATTAAACCATATGTCTTAATTTTTGAAGGGGTTTAAACGGTAATAATTGTCACAATGTATTGACCTTTTAATTTCATATCGTAAAATTTTCTCCTCGTTAATTAGCTCTTTCGATAGTAATAATGGGTAAGATAACCTGTAGATTTCATTGTTTTCGCTTTAATAATGCTTCTTTCCCGTGTATGAGATTTTCGAACTCTTTTGGTATTGTACATCTCAAAGGGAATTCGAAGATACCAAAGGACCAGACATAAAGCATTGATTGATTTAAACCTAACCCCAAATGTTCGTTTCATTAATTTATAAGCACACATCGTCATTTGTGGTAATATTTCAATTCCGCAAGGGTCGTAAAACACGGCTTTTGCCCAAGAATTTTGTTAAAAAATTTAGAGTTTGTTATGGAAAATTTCTATAAAAGACTAACAGTTATTTTAGATCAATTGGTTCTACAGTGGTCAAATTGCATCTAGAAATTGCTTTAAATATGAAACTACTCAGAAATTTCTTATTTGATACAAATTTTGATACTATGTTTCGAGTTTTGATATGATGGCACAAAAAACATCATAACCAAACTTTGCACAACTATTTAAATCTGTTAGGTATATATGTCAAGTTAAAATATTTTCGTGATATTTTGAGCGTCAATATCAATTTTGAACATGACACGTGGAAAAAAGATATTTTTTAGAGAATGTAAGTCTTCTCTTAGAATAGTTAAATGTACCCTGCTGTTTTGTCAAAATAATGAAAATTATGTAAGTTTAAGATATGAATTATTCAAATATTGATATTACGCAGCATTACACAATCGCTTATTGTTGTGTCATAAAATTCAAAAATGTGGGCCAAATATTCGGCTGAAATGCCTAGTCCATTTTATTTCAGCCTATTGATATAAACATATGGGACGTTTTCCCGCCTAACTGTTTGATGTCGATATCTCAAACAACAAACATTTTATTTACCTTTGCTTATGTTTAATCAAGATAAATGTATTATGAAACTATCATATTTATTGAATAAAGTTTATGTGTGGAATATTAGATAAGAAATTCTTTAATGTTTTGTATATAAATTTTATTGTAGCTAGTATTGTCTCTTAATGACAAAGCTATTTTAGCTTGTCCTTATGTTGTATTGTCAAAAATAGGTTTATAAAATACAACTGATAAAATAAGTGAACGACCGTTATCTTTTTGATGTGCTTCTTCAGACCAAAGAGTATATATAAAAGTTTCATTTAGAAATAAAATGTGTACCATTCAAAGCTTTTATATATGGATATAATATTGCAAAATATTAATTGACTGTGATGCTGCCAATAGTTTCAATATAAAACTGCAATCACACATGTTAATATTTGGAAATGCAATTTGTTGTTGACTTTGTCAAATATTAATAAAGCACAAAATTCAGTGGAAACGTAGTAATTCCGTTGATTGTATTGTGTTTTAATATTTATATCCTCTTGTTGATAAATGAATGTCAAAATAAAACACATTTATGAACAAGGCCATCGAATCAAATATTTGATAAGT
>JARWCS010359647.1:0-10684 GCA_034783895.1 Geukensia demissa
GACTACTATTATGTTGAAAAACAAGCAGACAATTATCAAGCAATGTGTTAAATCTTTGTTCACATTAACTTTGATTCCGCAACTCTAAGTCAGGTGAGCGATCACAGGCTCTTGGGAGCCCTGGTTTGATAATATTTACCATTTTTCTTGTATAATCGGGGTTAAAAGTTTTTAAAAATGTGATTTTGCAGGAGATAAGACTTTTTTTTTCATGCGATTTTGACGTTTTTTTTTTTTTATTTGATTCCTCTGGATGAGAGCATTCAATATAATGTCAACAGATTTTCTCTATTTCTTACTGTTTTCGAGCTAAAAGGGGTCACAAGCAGAGGGAATTCAATTTCGAATAATGTGGAAAAATTTTATTTTTAAATGATTTTGAATGGGTTTTCTCCATATGATTCCTTTTGAAAAATTTAAAAATAGTGATACCAGTTTCGAGGATAATACGATTCAAAACGATCAGTTATCCAGTCAAATAACTGTGTCCAGCATTTTTACTGTGTCCAGCACTTTACTGTGTCCAGCATGCACTATACTGTGTCCACACTTATTCAAAAGTTCATTTGTTCACCTTTCACATGTCAGTGTGCTGTGGTGTTATCATGCTGCACTTGCCAAGCGTCTGAGTTTTTTATTGTGTTCTCTGTCAAAAAACTATCAAATGGACTCCTCCTGCCATGTTATATCTCTTAGCGTTTTTGAGTTACAAGGGGGTGAAAACTTTTTTAAACTTTTTTTTTTGTTATCCGATTTCGATGGTGTTTTTCATTTGATTCCTTGTGAAAATGCAGAAAAATTACATTCCAAGCATTTTTTGTATCTTTTTTAAAAAAGGGGGTTGAAAGGGCCCAAAAATGTCATTTTGTGGGGTATGTGAAAAATTTATTTTTAGTCAGATTTTGATGGGATTTTTTCATTGGATTCCTCTCAGTGAGTGTTTTCAGCAGCATGCAACAGATTTTTGCTTTTTCTTACGGATTTTGAGAGAACTTGGGTTAAAATTGCAAAAAAGATCCATTTTTGCCAATCTTCATATTTTGAACATTTTTATCAATCCAATTTGATTCGTATCATCAGATTTGCTCTATCTCTTACCCTATTTGAGTTCAAAGAGTCAAAGTGGGGGAAAAATTCAATTTCAAATAATATGGAAAAAAATTTTTCTCTGCATCTTACCGTTTTCAAACCAAGAGGGGTTTGTCAAATGGGGGGATTTAATTTCATATAATATGGTGAAAAAAATTTTTCATCCAATTTTGATGGTTTTTTGTCTCGCCTGCGATAAAGTCGCAAAAGCGAAACATAGGTGTTACTTTCCGGCAGCAGCGGCGTTAGTTTTTTTGAAACCTCTATATCTTTGCAACTATTAAATTAAGGAGGACCAGATTTGTTTTAGTTTAAACATATTTTGTTGTCAAAAAAGAACAGTGGGATTGGACACAAGTTTTAACAACTTACTTTGGGCCTCTCTATACAATTATAATATAAACGTACAAGATGACAAAAGCAGTTACAAAAATAATTATAGTAACAGCAAATATAGGAGACAACAACAGTTTATACTAAGTTAAAAAACAATAAGTTATTTGAAAGTTTTGAAGGGGTATATGGAGAAAACCAAGGACGAATGTATGTAGCGAGTACATGATGAGTAATTTAACACTGTAAGTAGTAGCTGTATCACGAAAATCTTTTTGTTTGTTTGATATAATGATGAAGGCTTCTAAAAATAAATGCATTCTGATCATCAGTCAGTAATTCATTTCCAAATAAAATATTTTCAACACTTGGTATAATTAATGGTTGGATATGTCTCAGTAAGGCAACTCTGAAATTAATGTATAATGGGCATTCTAAAAAATAGTGAAAAGCGTCTTCAAGTGGACATCCTCAAGAGCAATTGGGTTTATTAACTAAATTTACTCTATACAAATCCGCATTTAAAGGACTTTGCAAGCAAAGTTACCTAACTTACTTATGATTAACACCCATTTTCTAATCCAGTATGGTGTCGCCGTTGTACTATAAGGTTTTTATTCTGTAACGTTTCGTTACTGGGAAATTTCGCGCACAATTGACAATTCAAAAACATGCGCCGACAAATTAGACGCCACAATGTAGAAATAGCGATAATGCAGTGTCGACCTCAAACGGGGGACCTTTGTGAATGTCATGCCCTGAAAAATGTTGAATTGGCCTATGGAGATATCATCTTAAATATAGAATATCCAATAAAAAAGTACTGTTATTAATTTTTTATCAATATGTTTCAGCTCGGAAAGAAAAATTGATGCTACCAGGAGCCTTTATCGGTCAACTGAAAATTCAACCTTGATCCTAAAAAGAACCGCTGTTTTGAAGGAATCAACCTGGAAAATTTTTTAGAAGAGAACCATCTAAAAACACGATAGAAGACAAAGGGAACTAAACCAATGGTGTAGTTTTGTTTCCCAACGACTCGACAGTTTCTGACAAGTTGGTTTTTAATGAATTTACCACCAAAAAAATTTAAACGTCAGAATTTTAAAAAGAAAACTTCTTCAATTTTTTTTCAGTTTTTTGTTTGATTTTTTATGTTATGATTTACGTTTCTCCTTCAACCATATTTTAATTTAGACTTTAGATGGTGAAGAACGACGTGCTCGAAAAAAGCCAACGATAACCAATCACAAGCAAAACGCAATTCTTACAAAAATGCTGTCCCCAACTAGCAAAACATGGAATAGTAAAGTTAAACTTAACTTATACTTATATACTAAAAAGGTTGGAAATCCGTGCAGTTTTTATGTTTGTTCGTTGATACATTACATTTGTACCATATTCGAAGGTCAACACGTATTGATTGGGTCATCATTTTTTTTATTAGATTATCAGTATTTACATGTTTTCTGTTAAAAAAAAATACCGTAAATTCGCACTCCAGTGTAACGTGTTGGTGATCTTTAATCTTTTAACCTGGTTTTTAAGATGCGCGATCATGCACGAATGAGAATACAATAATCCATTAATACAATCCGACTGCGACATTTCTCCTGCGTTGTGTTCGTTCAGAAGAAGGTAGGAGTTCGTAACTCGAACGGTTTAAGCTTTTAATCTACGTAAGTGTTCGTTTTATCAATAAAATAAACAGTACGTGAGCATATGCAAAACGCAAAATTAACGAACTCGTAACGAAGATTAAACGCGCGTCAACCGATTAAAACGTATACCCAACGTACTCCAGCGAACTCCTAGTTTTGAACATGTTCAAAATTGTCACCGTACAAACCGAACATGAACGTACTTCTACCGTTTGCACCGAATGCAGAGCGGAGGGAAAACGTAAATAACCGAAGAAGACCGGATAAAATTCTTTTTGTACGTTCGGCGTCCGGTAGTTCAGTGTGAGAGTGGCTTAACAGTTTTCCACTGCTAGCGGTGTCAATCAGTAGAAAACATCAGTCATTCTACTACATTGACATTGATGTTTTATAATTATTCATTTGGAGAACCTTCTCACTCTATTATTTTTCTGTCGGATCCTTACGTATTCCACAAATTCGTAAAAGAGCACGGACTGTTACGATTTAAGCACTTTAAAGAGCTATAAAAGAGCGTTTTACGGCTTATTACGATGCTTTTACGGCAAATATTTACGATTTGTTCCGAATGAACACGGATAAATACGCGTATTTATGATATCTTAATTGCTATATAGGAATTGTTAGCCGTTTATAAAAAAAAAATTACGATTAAGTTTAGCTTTCAGGTGTAACTTTCTATAAAAAAATACAAAGCGTTTGGTCGGGTGGCAGGGTGAAAAAAAATAAAATGTCATCTTGTCAAGAACAAAGTAAGAGAAACAAAAGACCAGGCATCAACTACATAATTTGGTGAAACATTCTGTTGGAAAAATAACACGTTCGTGCTGGTATAAAAGCTACTGGTATCAATGGCAATCAATTAAGGAGAAAGATATCCCAGGTTCTCATATATTCTTCCCTGTAACAAATACTGCAAACATACAGTATTCAAAGAACTGGCGTTTTTCGCACGCGAATGTTGAATATGTTAATCTTGGTATGATATCCCGTGTTAAATCAGATGATTACAGTTACATCTAGACATTTTAATCGTGTATCAATTTAATCTTAGTGAAATTATATCAAAATAATTCTATTATTGAAATATCAAATTTACATTTATAAATATTTGACATGCTGTATTACTGCCTAAGAAACAGTCACCCAAAGTTCAATCACAACCTTTTAAAATCAACCTATCACCTTATGGCTTTCAACTATGGATAAAGTAATATTAGCTGTAAAGGACGCAAAAAGGTAGGACAATTCAAAAGAACCTATTATCGGCCAATTCCGCTTTCAATGAAAAACGAATAAGAGGTAAACTAGAGACTTCTAGAAGCCTGTAATCACTCACCTGATATAAAGTTGCAAAGACAAAGTAACCATTCAATTAAACTTTAGTTCGGAATAAGCAAGCCGTAATAGACAAAATATTTTCAAATGATAATGTAAAGACCTATTAAACTTAGTTCGGCTTAGGCAGTCATTTGGTTGGCGGGTTGGGTCTTCGGATGTAAATCTGGAAGAGACCCACTAAAGGACGATTCCACCAAACATTGGCTCCAATGAAGCCAATATTTACAGGCAAGACGATTTTAATATGAATTTCTCATAGGGTCCTATGTTATAATAAGTTCTGCTGAAGCGACTATTCTGGTAAGCAGGTGTGGTCATCGAATACAATTCTAAAAAGAACCGACCTATAAGGATCATTCCATCAAAGTTTAGTTCCAATTAAACAAGTAGTTCGGACGAGAAGATTTTTAATAGATCTTCCATCGGGTCCTATGTTAAAGTAAGTTCGGTTCTAGCGGCCATCATGGTAAGCAGGAGGGGTCACCTGACACAATTCTGAAAAAAGATAACCTATGCACTGTTAATTCAAAGTTTGACATACATAGGCTTGATTGTTTTTTAGAAACCACCTTTTTTCTATTTTTAGTAGCAGAGGTCCTTATGGTTAGCAGATCAGGACCAGAAATAAATTTCTAAAAGGGGACTTTCCAGTATATTTTAAAATATTAAAATGTGATATTGACGGACGACGGACGGACGATGGACGCCAAGTTATAAGAAAAAGCTCACATTGCCTCAGCGTTGCATTCATTTAGATGCTGATGGTTTAGATTTTAAGAACGAAATCTTTGTATTATCAGGAAATGAAGGATTCCGTTGCAATTCATTAATAAAATATTCACCTAATGCTGTCATAAATATCAAAATGAAACTTTAACAATTGTCTGTGCCTGTAGAAAATGGATCAAACACGGGATATCACATTCAAACTTTTAATGTAAATATTATACATAAATCTCGTTAATTCAAACACAACCCCCCAATAGGATTTATTGGTTACCTGATTAAACGGAATAATCCATAATGGCTTTTTAAAAATTCTGTTTTAAGATCTTTGAATAATATGTTCTTTTGGAATCAACATTGAAACTGTTGTCAACAACTTACTTCAAAACTTAATTTAGAAAAAATATTGCTACATTTTAGGCCTACATGCTGGTGATACTTTTAATTTGGCATTTGAACAAAAACGTGTTTTCGTTGGCTATAAATGATGTGTCCACACTTAATATGACTGAACGTGTTTCTATTCATGTCTTTGTTGAATAGAACCAGGTATATTAACAATCTTGAATAAGCTTCAGATATATTCAGTACACTTTCGAGGTACGTTAAGACTGTACATAATACGATCTCTAGTGGTATTTGTAATTACCTGCATACTGTGCATCGATTTAAACCGTTAAATCTAATGCAAATGATTTTCTCATGATTGTTTGTTTACACCATTCACCTATTTTATACAGTTGACGGCCATTTATGATTATTTACCAGTCCCAAGCCGGAAAACTGTGGTAAAGTGGGTGTCTTTTTTATTTTCCACTGTTACTGTTACACTTTTTATATTGTCATTCTATTTAAGGCCCTTTTACAGCTTGTTTCACTGTGCGGATTTTATATATTGTTAAAGGCCTTGGGGTAACCTTTTCATGTTTGAAATTTATACGGCTTTTTTGGATGGCTGTCCCATAGAAAAATCATATTACATCTACATTTTGTATTTCTGAATACCTTTGTCCATCCTCGAGTAACGATATTTTGACAAGGGGTGTAGGAGGGCCTCCTTTTCTAACGTTTTCTGACTATTTATAGTTTCTAATATCCCACTCGCTGAATATGTTGTGATGTCCACATGTTCAAGATATGGTTTTCTCACATCCGGGACAATGGTTTTCAGGGATCGAGATTTCTCTGTCTTACACCAGGGGTGAAGACAAGCTACATGCATTTATTCCCGCCAAATTAATTTTTCATTGATTGTTATCATAATATCGATTAAATTGCGATTATAATTCATTCGGAGAATTATTATAATCTTATTATAAAATAAAATGTGAAAAGAAGAATCAAACCCTCGGGTGTCTGAGATTTTTTCTCGTCTTGTACTTTAGGTGGTGTTTGATTCTATATGTCTCTTTGTGACTTTTAGTTTATAATAATGTCTTAATTTGGTTTTATGCCCAGTTTAGTGCGTTGCACAAATAATGGCACATGTATCTGTGAAATGTTTACATATAGCATTGATTAGCATGTAAAATTTAATGAAAAATAAAACTTTACGAATGTTGATGGATATGGTGGATTTTGATATGCTATCTGTACATTTCTAAGAAAATCTTCTCATCGTCTTATTAGTAGCAAAAAAAAACACGGGGAGTCCGGGGTCCGAACATAGTAAAAGAAGTACTCAAATCTAGATAAATAAAAAAATAGGAGACCAAATCTAGTGGACGGGACAACTGCCTGGTGCAGTATGTTTCGAGTTTAAACATATTTTATTTGTACAAACAAGAGCGATCAGACACAAGTCTACCAACGTATGTAGTATTCTCCTAAATTCAGTAAATTAACAATAACAATTAACACGAGCATACGTGATAGTTATACAAGTTTCATAAACTGAAATGTTCTGAGTTGTGGGTTCAAACAAATTTACTAATGTTGAATAAATATGGTGAATTTTGATATGTTACATACATACGACAAGGGTTGATTGATTTTTATTTAACGCCACGTCGGCAGTATTTCAGCCATATCGTGGCGGGAACCTACGAATATCTAACAATAATATATGACAAGAAGTAACCTCTCATTAGAAGCAAACGAATAAGAACAAGGGAAGTCTGAGATCCAAACACAGTAAAAGTACTGAAATAAAACATAAATGAAAAAGTGACGCCAAGTCAAGCAAGGGCAACTATATGGTGCAATACGTTTCGAGGAATCTGCTTTAGAAGTTTGACACATGCATGAAATTTCTGTTGAACATTATTTGATGAATTTTATGCCAACAAGTCTGATAACTGTGCTGTTGGACACCTTCGTGGACCTCTGGTCCACCAGTCTACCAGCAAAGGTACGACCGGGCGGTTTCTTAATACAAGTTTACTGTGAAATATTAAATTATGTTATCGAAATTATTGTGCAAACTATACAGAATCTATCAATAACAATCAAGTTCATCAGAGGGATTCCGTTTAATTTTTTTAGCAAAAAGATATCAATTCGATTTTCATTCTGTCTGAATTGAATTGAAAAATCATTGCATTAATATCTGAACTTATAGAAGCTTTTCACAATATTAAAATAATGAAGTTGCATTTACGTAAATCATTGAAGTACAGGTATTACATTGTCCGCGTATGTTCTTATAAGCACCAGAATCTGAGCTACAGTGTTTACAACTTGAAGTATTTATATACGCAGGACTTACTAGTCTTTGTTCACAGATAGATGGAAGCATATCACCACACGTATTGGTGCCCAAGGGAGCTGCTGCATTTTCAATCGTCATGCAATCCAACGCAGCAAGATTACCTACAAAAGAACATAAAATGCAGAAGATGTAAAAGTTGCAACTACATACGGTTTTTTAACTTAATATGAAATACACAAATATTCATGAAGGTTTTATCTCTTATACCAAAAGATGTCCAGGGTGTAGACAAAAGCCGTTAGTTTCAGGTAGAAAACCTGATAATAAGTGTTCTTTGGTTCAGCGGGATTAACATATCCCGAATAGAATTTACTCGATTTCCCTGCCAGGGGTTATAACAACCCAAAAGAGGCGCCCGTTCCTGGGGCGGGAGGTTAAAATTCTCAACCAACGTCTCAAACTGGAGGGTCAGGTGCGTACCCCGTGTTCGAAGAATGCAACGCACTGTACACGTTAAAGTCGTAAGAGGTCAGCTCAAAATGACATCTTCGCCAGCCATCCACCCACCGGAAACCTTGTATGATTTATTGTTTGTTAACCTGGTATCGTCTTGAATTTGAATGAAATATTTGAATTTGCTGCCAGAAATTATGCAACCAACCAATCAATCACGTATACACGCACCCAAACTCATACACATACATACAAGAGAGAAATAAAGAGAGAACAGAAAAATACTCTACCCGGTGGTACTACTGTTCCTGCCGGCACTTGCGTTCCTGCTACCAGTTTAATACCACTAGTTAATCCAATAATATCAGCTGCTACACTAAAATCCCTGTATCCTGTATAATACTTACCAGCTGGAGCTGAAATGAGTATGTAATAAGCAACGGCATAAGATGTATATAATAAGCATATTATCATTGCTTTTAAATTTGTCACAATACTTAAGGTGTTTTACAAAATGTTGGTGGTATTTAACGTTACGCTGTTTAGTTTTAAAATTAACGTCTCAAGAACAGGGAAAATGACGCTATTATATATATGTTATTTTGTCGCCTTTATATTTTTTATCTGAACATCTAATTTTTTTCTCGGCATATAAAATTCCGAGTGTTTTATTTCGATGTATGAAAGACAGAGAGGGGAAATACAAACATAGAAGAGAAAGACAAATTTTGTCTACTTTTCCTTAAAAAAAATATAACGTTTATTCAAGTATTTCATTTATAAATCACCTGATGCCAATAAATCCATATGGTGATTTCCCGTGGATTTATTTCCCATTTACTTTACATCCTTTCCTTTTTTGATACCATAATTTCTTTAATTTTGCTCGTTTTTTCTTCTTTTCAATTTTTTGTTATTCGCATGCCCTCTGCGGCGAAATCATTCGGGTTATCTTTTATTTCTCTGATGGATTTTGATTAAATTATTGTAATGCTCTTATAGTTAACTTACTTTTATAATTGGGAGTCTAATTTGACGTGTGTTCAATATCGCCGTTTGCATGGAATAACGACATTTTTTACTTAACATGTTCATTGAAAAATTCGTTGAACTTACAAGCCTGTGAAAATTTTCTAAAACGAGATAAATGATTAATTTAAGATGCATTTTACCAACCAGAAAAGCACTAGAATAGCATTAGTTAAAAGTTGTAATTTGTTTTACGTAATCTTTTTAACAGTAATTAAAACAATTGATTTATATTTTTAGACTAAAATGCTTACTGGACATTTTGTTGAGTTATATATAAAAAAAACTATCGATTTTTGAAAATTTTGTGAAGTGATTTTATATTTGTCTTAATATTTGGAGAGAACAAGTTTATCTGTGATAAAACCACATCATTCATATATTTTATTTTTATTTTATTTGTTTTTTATTTTCGATTCCCATGTGAATTCTATACTTAAATGTGTTTTGAAATGTATGCGTTACAGTTTATTTTTCTGTGAACACTTTTTCCCATGCCCGAATTGGCTATAATGAACGGTTTTTTAGATAAATGCGAAAATCTTCAGTCAGATCCCAATTTTCTATTTTAGGAACGGCAGTTATGCTTTTCAAAGGATCAAAAATCGAATCATAAACTTTGTGCAGAATACCCTAAAGAACAACACTACAAAGTTTCATGTAATTCCATTCAGTAGTTTCAGCAGAGAAGATTTTTAAAGCTCTTAACTTCAAAATTAGCTCATAAAACGTCTAAAAAGGGCAATAACTCCTACATGAGATTCGGGATCTCCACAAAAAATTCACCACAGATAGATTTCATCATGCTGAACACTTTTATCTCATGTCAAAATTTGGCTAAAGGTAACGGTATTGAGATATATGCGAAAATCCCGTCAGACCTCTATGTTCTATTTTTAGTAACGGCAGCCATGTTATTCCACAAATCAAAAATCGAAGCAGAAACTTTGTGCAAAATACCCTAAGGAACAATCATACAAAGTTACATCTTAATCCATTTAGTAGTTTCAGAAGAGAAGATTTTTAAAACTTTAACTTCAAAATTAGCTAAAAAAAGTTTTAAAAGGGCCAAAACTCCTTTAATAGATAAGGTCTCACTAAACAGTTTACCTGGAATGGCCCCCGAACATAATAGTTCCTTCAAAACATAAGAAATGCTCTGGCAGGGGGTTATGTATTTAAAAGATAGTTATGTACATTTTGTGTACCTGTTTATGTAAAGGTGATATGTTATTCTAAGAGTTAAATATATATGGTCATTGGAAATTTATAATAAAAGTGTTCTTGGTGTAGGATTTTGTGTACTAATATCAGTAAACAGGCCATGGAAAGTCCCTTTTGACCAAAAATATCCATATGATGAAAACATGACACTTCAATCAAACAGATTTCTGAAAATAAG
>JARWCS010359657.1:0-10684 GCA_034783895.1 Geukensia demissa
AAAGTATACAAGAAAAAGTAATGAATTATTAAAAGACGATTATTAAACAGAATTTTCACAACAACTTATTATTGTGTGACAAAATCTTAAATTTGGGCCAAATATTGGGCTTAACGTACCTACTTCTTTAAGACATGGGGTTAAGGAGGTTTGCTATCGGTTTAGAAAATATCGAAAACAAATCCATTTTTATTATAAGGTGCGTTGAACCAGAATATTTTTTGGTATGTAACTATTTTGTAAAAATGGGAAGCCGGTATATTTTAATTTCTTTCTTGTTCAGCCGAAAAATTTGTCTTCATTATTCAAAAAGAAAACCATACCAAATTTAAGCTCTTATAGAAAGGAATGTATTCCTTTCTCCAGCATTTCATCCGGAATACGGAATAACACTTACAAATTTGTCAAACTATAATATATTTTATTGGGCATCATTTGGTAAAAAAATTCTGCAAACGCGTACGATTAAAGCCTTTATTTTCAAGCCGCTCTTTATCGCGTACCATGCCCAAGCGTCGAGAAAAGAGGCGGATCCAGAATTTTGGAAAAGGAGGGGGCACTTGCCAACACATACTCATATATAAGTGGATCTGACTTTTGGAGAGGGGACCTGCCAATACATACTCGCCTGCATGCAAAAACAAGTGCTAAAGTAATTTTTCCACTTTCAATTGGGAGGGCTGGCCCTCTTGGGCCCCTCCTGGATCCGCCCCTGCGAATACTGCTTTAGATATCAAAAACATGGCCAGGTATATTTTAACTTACGTTTTTTGAGCTGTGAAATGCAACTTCGTCAAATCTAAAAAAAATTGCACAATAAGTTATATCCACGAGATAAAATTGATTTAAAAAAATTACATATTTAACATGGTTAAGACAACATATTACTAGTAAATCACACATTGAACAAACTAAATTCCCTTTTAATTAAACAATAACGTAACATTTGGGATTTGTTTTCCTCATGCGTTCTTTGTTATATACAAATACAGCCTATGTGCGAGATCGTATATTATTGAGGACGCAGTCCGAGTTCGGGTATATCGAGGTTGAACTTTTAATCTTACATCAACAGCAGAGAAATAAACAAGAGCAAAAGACAAAAATCTGAAGTAAAAAACAGCACGAAACCATAAGTTCAAATCTACAAACCTTCAATAAAAACCAGGAATGAACACGAATATCCCGAGAAGATGAGCAGCTTCTGTAACATTGATTGCACCCGCCGTGCTACAATGTATTCGTGACAAACAGTCAAATTCGTTGAAATGTAAACAGTCTTTAACGAATATAAGACAGGATTCCACCGTTTATATATGTTGCAGCGGTGAAAAATAATTTTGTAAGTACCGTCCGACTGAGAGCTTTAATTTGCTGTGTAGGACGTTAATATCTTTCACCCTCCCACTATGTTTTTCAACAGGCAACATTCCAACGAAATATTTGAACAGAACCCTTTCATAAAACTCGTCTGAGAGATACCCCAAATTAAGACCCTGTAGAAGTAATATCCTTATCAAGAAAAAAAAATTTTCGACGGCGTATAAATAAAAAAAAAAAAAAAAAAAAAAAAATCCCCTAAAAACCAAAATGTTTAGCGCGCTTGCAAAACAACATATTATCCAGAAGCATAAATTTTGAACGTACACGCATTCTCGAATGACAATCGGAGCCCCTCGCATGAACTTTCCCTATTTAGATCATATGTGGCCCAGTAAATAGTTGAAGTACTAATATTAGTCATTGATTGCGGTTCATTAGATTGATTTTGCTTAACATCCAGCGGACAATATTTCAACTGTATGAATTCAGGTCCCCCCCAAAAAAAAGAAAATTGGTTGACTGTTAACCGGGGACATTAGGGGCTGGAAATTTTTACTGGTTGTCACTGGGAAATTGTGAGTTGTTGGGTCGCAACGCAAAATGTAGTATTGCAACTAATCGCCCATTGAAAACTCATAATGAACTGTTGTAAGGGTCTTTAACATTCATAAGACGTGGCATTTTCCAATTCCAAACACAGGACATCTTTGATGTCTCCCTCTGGACGAGCTGGGAATTCATACAGGACCGAGGTCCATTAGAGGATAAAAAGGCAAGATGGTAGTTTGGGACTTTATTACTCTATTCCTATTGACCGAACCCATCGTTAGCCATCAGTCTAACAGTTTTATTAATTTTAATGTCTTTTTCAGATATCACAAAGAAGATACTCGAATAACAAAAGCAAATCTTATGAAATTTTATCCGTCCATTTTCGGAATTTACGGAGAAAACTACGAAAATATTCTAATTGGTGGATCGAACCGGTTAACACCGACCACGAAAACTTTTATCAGAAATCAAGAATGTGGTTACGGCTGTAATTCTACAGGATCTGCGAGAAAACAGAAACGTTCAACGTCGGGCGTTCTTAACCATGCATGCTGTCAATCGTATGTATATGTTTGAGATGGTCGTTAGCAATAAGGGGAAAGGTAGGGGAAATATGAGGGTGAGAAAGTCAGAGTAGCCAACATTGACGTGATAAGATCTTATCAAAATAAGGAAAACAATATTTACTGTGAAATTGCGAACGTTTTCCTAAAAGGGGATCCTGGGTCACTGGGTCATCAAAACATATTCTTTAGTTATTTTCAACATTATTTACATTCATGTGAAAATGATAATATATGGGGTAAATGTCGGAGAGACTGCACTTCAACCACGAGAAAAAAAGAGTAATTAACGAATCTAGAGGTCTCCATATTTCGTTTGCAGTTTTTTGTTCGATTAACGATCACAATAGCGCTAATGAAAGTTTAAGTTCCTAATGTGTTCTTGCACATTAACGTAACATGGCTATTTTTATTCTATATTTTCGTTTGGGAATTGTACTCCATGGAATGATTAATTACTCACACAGACAAATGAACCGCTTTGGTGATGTAACGATTATCGGGCTCGCCTCGACTGCAGAAGGCCGAGCCGGGTCAAACCAAGGATATTAAAATTGGTATTTGCTGCTTCTCCGCTAAGCACGCAGTATTTTGGAGTAAGAGCAAAGACTAGTTGGCCCAGAGTCAGAATAATGTGTTTGGGTAGAGTGGCATGTCTTCTTGCAGACGGTTGCTTTCGTGAGCTAGTACGTTAAATATTTGGCCCAGCGTGTCGGTCTAGTACAAAGAATGTTCGTTATCATCATTCATTAATATGATCTCGTCCTAAATATGCATGAAGTATTTGCCGCTAGACGTTAATCAACATTAAATCAATCAATTTATTAATCAATCAAAGTCATATTATGTGGTTGCCAAAGAACTACAGGTTCCTCGCTTTGGACAGGCACACTAAATATGTTGCGGGGTTAAACCAGTTTGTGAGCGCCCAATCCTCCCTCTTACATGGGACAGTGGTGTGACAAAACGGCAATGAAAACAAATTATAAAAATCGGTTGAAATGGATTTAACATTTGCGATCGATACAGAAAACCAACAACAAATACAATTAAAACTAATATATGATACAACAAAAGTATCAATATTGAAAGAGTACTCGCAGTTACTGTCTACAAGTTCAAAACCCAAAAGCAACCAATCAGGAAACCAATGTTTTCTTCACTACGGTGTCAACAAAATCACGTTCAATTAGATTAAGTGTTTAAATATCATTAGAAGTATAAAAAAGCATAGGTTGTGCTAATGCCATATAGAAATTATATATACAGGAAGTAGAAAATGTTGTAACAAATATAAACTGTTTAGTTCTGTATTAAGCCATTAACAAGAAAGTCAATATAAGAACCAATAAAAACCATATTTAAATGTTTATTAATAATGTTGTAAAGATAACCTTTACGGATAAGTTTATTAAGATGAATTTTAAGACAATGTGGATTAAATTTTAATTTTCGGACTTTATTTACCACGTTTTCGAAAAAAAAGTACAATGTGATATCCCGTGTTTCATAAGATGATTGCAAGTGCATCCAAATTTTGATACCAAATCTGTATAATTATCTATGAAAGAATTTAGTATTTGTGGTAACAAAACACTTGACTCAATAACTTTCCAGTTATACAGAGATTGCATTCATTATAATCTGAAACGTCGCTACAAACACGGGCATAACGAATAAGCTGAGAAATATACACATGTAAGTCCAGAAATAGGCATTTGAAGCTATTGTTATTGGCTTTATTCAAGGTTAATTCCGTTGGATAAACCCTGTAGTGTGTTTGTAGAAATCTTAATAATGAACGGAAAAATCTCATCAAAGTAGAGGCAGGTTTTGTTAAATTGTCTATAAATTCAGATCTAAAAGGATCCCTATGAAGTTCGGCCTTATAAAAAATAATGCTCTAACGATATCCTTTACGGTTGAGTTTATTAAGATTAATTTTAAGACCATGTTGATTTAGTTTAAATTTCGAAGCTTTAATGACCACTTTTTCGGACAAAGTAGGATGTGATAAGAAGTGTTACTTTGTGACCGACGGTGACCACTCCTGACCTAGTTTTCAAGGGAAATAACCACAATTTTCGTGTTTCTCTTAGCCTGAAAAACTAATCGATCTGCTTTTCTTCTTTGTCTACGTGCTTTCCTGCGGAATCCAATACCGATTTGAGTAGGTCTTGAAGAGCATGCGATAACAAAATATCTAGTGCATGGTCCAAGATAGGTAACGGACCTGGGGATCGCGCTAGTAAGCTCTGTGGGTCGTGCCATGGAGACCACTCTGGTTTCCAGATCTAGAAATCGGTTTGTTTATGCTTTGTTATTTAAACAAACTGACGTTTCTGCCGATGGTAAGTTTAAGTGGATGAGGCATGAACGTGAACATCGTGTGTTCATCTAACCGATCCAACAAAAATTGGCTCTATCTCGCTATGGTACGACCTAGTATTAACTAAGAACCAAAATCAAGGAGACAGAACAGAACGAATACACCAGAAAACCTTGGAGTTCAAGGAAGCACCAGTAAGACATGACTTGTTCTTGTTCTAGCATGCGCAAAGATATTCAGTCTTGGTACAAACGAAGGGGAATAAGCGTTAGCCAGAGGAAAGTCGTCGAGAAATTCCGACAACACAAAGAATGAAACGACAACACCAGAACATCTTGAAAAAACGGATATTATACTCTCAACTGCTTGTTCTAGCTCGTGCATGGGCAAATAAATTCAAACTTTGAACAGTTGAACATGCCTTAATAGGTTAACTGGACGAAACTACGTCAAGATGATTCTGAAAACCCAAAGAACAGAAAGAGAACACCAGAAAACCTGAAAAATCCAGAAAATGGCAGGAAATCTCGGCTCGTCATCGCTCGCACTAACGCCAAGATATCCAGCCTTAGTATAAATAATATGTCCTAGCCTTACCTAGTTGTAGAGGTTTCCGAAAACAAAAGGAAGAGAACGAAAACACCAGAAAAAACATAGAAAACCCGTAAATTATGTGATAACCTAGCTCGCTTCCATTCGCACATGCACAGACTAATTTAGCCTAAATATAGATGAATATTGTTTGCCTTAACCAGATGTTAAGTATTGTAGAGATTCTAAAATCGTAAACACAAGAATACTTCAAACATCGAGAAATGGTGGAAACAGTGCTTGCTCTCTCTAACACATGAACAGAATTCAAACTTTATACAGAAGGGTAGGTCCTTGAATTGGTCAGAAAAAAATCATCGAAAATTCCGAAAAAAACCAACGAAAAGGCCGAAAACTCCAACAAAAACTTAGAAAACACTTCAATAGCGGGAAAATTGAAACTAGGTTGAGAGCGGTCATCATGAATTCACAAACCAAGCAACACATTCCCTTCAACCTTTAAAAGAGGGTAAAACAAAAATAAAAATATGAGTTGGTCGTATGTGCCTGTCCCAAACAGGAACCTGTAGTCCAATGGTTGTCGTTGTTTAATTAGTCATTTATTGTTATATATTCACCATTTTTGCATTAGATTAGGTCGATTGTCGTGTTTTATGTTTAGTTTCACATTTTGTATTTCGGGGCATTTCACAGCTTCCGTTATGGTATGCACTCTGATTCCTTGTTGAAGGCCGTAATGGGACCTGTAGAAGTTTAAATGCTACTGTCATTTGGTGGGTGGCTGTCTCATGCACGATCATGCCGCATCTCCTATTTTTATATTACTGGAGAGGCTACAGGGACCATTAATAGAGAGGTTACAATGGCCATTACAGGATAGGCTAAAGAAACCATTGCTGGAGCAGCTACAGGGACCATTACTGGACGCCACAAGAACCATTACTGTAAAGGCTACAGTGACTATTAGAGGATAAGCTAAAGAGACCATAACTGGAGAGGCTATAGTTACCATTACTGGGCAGGCTATAATTACTTGGGATTCCAAAGGGATAGCTGCAAAATTAATTATTTTAACCTAGACCAGTCAGAGACCAAGGGCCTTATTTACAACTTTCTGCAGAGCATCAAGCTAACTTCATGTCATATATTTGATAACCTTTCGTAATGACACAAGATGACTTTGTTACCATGTAAAGCTAACTGATCTTGCTTTAAGTAAACCGCATGCTATAACTAGGAAGAACCTCTTACTGTGTATCTTAATGGTGTAATTTTTATTTTATTTTGACCTTTGACCACAATGTAAAGGGAAGGATTTGGATCCAACAAAACTAGTGTAACCTTGAAACATGTACATGCACCAGTCCCAAGTCAAGACTCGTGGCCATTGGATTGTCTTCATGTCATTATTTCACTTTCTTTGCTATTTCAATTAACATTTGGGTATTTCCCCTGTTTATTTAACATTTACACTTCGTTTTTTAGAGTTCAACACAAAGAGTGGAATATGTCTTATTCTCGGTCTTATTAAAGGCCTTGTAAAACCTCTAAATTAAGACGTTGGTATACGCTTGTTAAGATGTTGCGTGTTCTCCTAGACACGTATGCCACATCTTTACTTTCATATCATAAGGAACCCTCGAACTTTGGTGTAATAATTTTCCCCACCCCGAGCCAAAGCCGAATAATAATGTTATGCAGTCTGTAGTAAAAGGCCCCAAGACCGCTAATGTTAAAAACTTGTAACTTGACACCGTGAATGATCAAGTGAACCATTAGAGAATGATCTTTAGGTATTTGAAATTTGACCTATTGAAACTAAAATATGAGTAAAAAAACGAATTAAGCAAGAAATCAAATTTCCTTTATTATGAAAGTTAGGCTTTTGAAACTTATAACGACTTGCATTACCTGTCAAAAGAGGGTATCAGAATTTTGCTCACACACCAAGAGGCTTTGTCTCCCACATCATTGATGATAGAAATTTGAATATTAGTGCACTGATTACACATAATAAATTGTCCATGATCAGAATTTTGATTCCAATATACAAGTATACCAATGTTAAATAAACATTTTGGAAGCTGATAACCTATATGCACTTTTGAAGAAGCAACCTCTCATCAGTCCACTTATTTTGGAAATTATAAGTTATCTCAAAAACAGTTCAGATTCCAACCCCTTACTATATATTCCTACTGATTATCAAAAGGTCCATGGTCATTCCCAGTGGTAGGGCACCAATCTCTTCATTTCGGAAATTATAAGTCATCTCACAAAAAAATTTTCAATACTAACTTAAACCACTTATATTCTTACTGGTTATCAAAAGACAAGTTCCTTTTCATCCCACCCCATAATTTGTAAATCACAAGTCATTTCAGGTCCCCACCCTTAGATATATTCTTACTGATTAGATATATTCTTACTGTGGAATTATAAGTCATCTTGAAAACAGTTCAGATCCTCACCTTAAACCATATATGTTTACTGGATATCATGGTCATTCCCGCCTTATCATTTTGAAAATTTTATGTATTTCAAAAACAGTTCAGATCCCACCTTAAACCATATGTTTCAGTATTACTAAAGGCAATCATAAAAATAAATACATACGAACTATCGGGTATATGGGAGAGGGGTGTGCAATCTCTGATTGAAGTGTTACTACCTTTCTCTATGCTTATCAGTCAGGAAATATTAAATATTGATACACCCAACAACAAGAGCTTGATTTACAAGATGGTGTAATAACTTCCTGGACTCATAAAACAGTACCCTGTAATTCATGTCACTGTTATTAGATAGTGGGAAGTAATAGAATACATATATATATACATACTTTATAAATATAAATACATACTTTATCAAAAAATATCTACTATACTAAACATCAATAGAAACGCAAAACCTGATGTTTATTGCCCGTGTTTCACTAAAGCCTAAAGATATTTGATTGCTTTGCAACTGATTTTTTGTTCATTTAGAAAAATAAAGCAAAAAGTTCTTTAAAAATTTTTTTTTTGTTTCCTTTAAAAAAATCAAAATTTATTGAACTGGGGTCTCAGTTGAAACTTACAAATTAGCATCTTTAATTTGACACTATCTTCACACTTTGGATAAAAATCAATAAAAAGTTGAAGTATTGGCTTAATTTTTGGGTATGGCGTTGAAATTGATTTTTTGCATTTTTTGTTTAAGAATGCTGATTTTAATAACCTTGAAATTGAAAAAACAGAAATTGCTTAAAATTTGCGAAAACATGCATTACATTGACCTTGAGCACCATACAAAATTTTCTGACAATTTGATGATTTAAAGAGAAGTTACCGACCTTAAATTCAGCACTATGGAAAAACAATGATAGTGTTGTGTTTCTGTTGGCACTCAGTATATTTACATTGATTCACTAGGGAATGAACCTTGACACTGAGAATTAGAAAGGTGCATCCTAAGCAAACTTCCTGTAAACTTTGTTCCTGCTTATGGTCAGAAAAAAATTGAGTTGGTGTGTAGGTTAACTGATTTTTTGAAAGTTTTACCTAGCATCTACAGCGGACACAATCTTGACTTTAATAATCTTTGTTAAAAAATGGCCAAAAAATATTCAGGTAAGCAAAAAAGGGTTATTTGGGTGACCACAAATATGGATTTTTTATGGCTTTATCAGAACTATATGAAGAGTTTGCCTTTTCAATGTCCTGAGGTGCATGCTCCACATGAAATATATATTGCAATGATAGTGTTCTATTTTCCTATTTTTACTTATATAAAATTTTTCAGTTTTATCTTTAACAACATCCCATAAGTTATGGAAATATCCCACTACAAAAACAGGATTTAAAAGAAGTTGTATACAATTTTGTTATTTCAAGGTTACCAGCATTTTTTGCATTGCCTTTTAATTTCATTTTCATCCAATAGAAATTCCAGTTTGGACTTTAAATATTTTTGCCCCTAGCATACCTGATGAATTCAATCCAGAGATGTGCCTTTTACATATACAATATTTTAGTGTCAGTTAGTTTTATTGGTGAAGGTAGCCACAAGCCTTGAAAAAACCACTAACCTAGAATGGTAACTGTGACTTTGAGATGAAGAACAGCAATCAAAGCACTGTTCCTTTGCTTGGAATTTTCTTGTACATATGAGATTTTTGTGTAATGAATGTTTACTCCATATCCCCTTTTTTCTATTTCTGTTCTGTCTGTACAAAATGAAGCAACAACTTGTTTACAGACTTTCTTTCATGTCTGTAGAATGATGAAATACAGTTATATTCTGCAGGTTTTGAATTGAATGACATTTTAATGGTCAACTTTGTGTTCATGAAAAAGAATATTTCACCGCCAAGGAAAATAACATTAAAAAGGGGGCAGCAAGTGCGGAGATCTAATTTTAATTAGATTTTAAATTTTTAGTACCATTAATTAATTGCCTTTTGAAAATATCATGAGATGATAACATTTCTTCAATAGAAGATGTGGTTATATGTAAATTAATGAAATTTGTCATGACAGTAGCAGTCTTCAAGGAGAAAATTATTTCAGAAAAATTATATATAGGCATAAAAGAACCTGATGACTTTGTTATGGAAATTATATGATATCATTGTATTCTGCCAGACCGGTTTGGTAAATTTTAAATGTCAGAAACTAAAGACAATTATAAAAAATTGTTTTAAGGAATTTTTACGGAAGCTTTATCCCTTGTCAGTAGGTGATAATTATATGTGGAGGAGGATATTTCTTTTGAATTAGACATAATGACTTGATCTTTGTGTTATATGTTTTGTTACATGTACATTTTTTATGATATTTAAGTAGTAGCAGTATTATTTTAGGTATGCACATTTTTTTATTCATGGCGATTTACATGTAGAGCTTTTCACTAGAAGTGAAATTCCACAGTCAGTTTCATACCATTATGCTTATGATAATGAGCTTTTTAATTTTCATGATGTGAAATATTTTAAGAAGGTCAGAGATCACATTTAAAATGTTCCCACATTAAAGAATATTAAAGAATAGGGAATATATATGTCAAAAAACATGCTCCACATCTTGCATACATTTTTAAAAGATTAACAAAAGCCAAACATGACTGCATGTAAAGTGCTTATCTTGATTTAGATTTTTATGCTAATATTTTTTTACTATCCAGCATCTTACTGAAAAAGGTGGACATTCTCAGACCTAAAATCAATCAATGTTAACTTTGCATTTAAATTCTACATGTACGGTTCATCTCATAACTAATTAGGAACGAAAACAAGATCTGTTTAGTTTGTGCAGATTTTATTATCCCTGAGCTAGCGCTAGCGCTTGGATCATGTTTTGCTGTATGTACGTACATATGTCATACA
>JARWCS010359668.1:0-10683 GCA_034783895.1 Geukensia demissa
CGGAAGGGTAAGCAACTCCTGCTCCACTAGTGGCACCCGTTGTGTTACTCAGTTGACAAAGCCGGTGTGTAGTCACAATCGATGTTAAGTCACAACCGGTATAGGAACGGATTTGTATTCATGCTACAATCTTGATACGTTGTGGTAATAATGCTATAAGAATGTTTGCATTTTGCACTCTTTTTAGGTTTAGGTTATTAATTGTAATAGGGGAGGCAAAACTTACCGTCTTGAGCGGCGACAGCAGCAGGTACCACAACCGTTGTCTAAAATAAACATGTAATAATTGTACTTTAGACAATTCAATGGTACAATATTCATTCTTACAAAGCCACCATATCGTAATCAAGAAGGAAGACGAAACATATATAGTTCATACAGCGACTTCTATACGCTGGTCAGATCGATTGATTCTAATTCACATTTAATCCTTTTTCTTTTTTTAAACAATGAACTCCATGTTTTTTCACCCAGATCAGACAATGCTTTATTTGAATGATGGACAAAAATGAACATTAACATTACAACCCTTAAAGATGGAACTTTCGTAGGCCGATGTGCATTAGAGTTTCAGAGCTGTCGATATGTATGTATTTTATTTTAAGATATAAATCAACACTGTTGGTGATCTTTTGCTTTCGATGATGAACATTCCATCAACGAACTACACAGTTAGTATTTTGTGGTTATAGATTTGGTTATGGTTATGGTGGACGTCCATTCAGTTACCAGAGCCGGATTCAGACTTTTGGATAAGGAGGGGCCTACTTGCCAAAACATACTCGTACATAAGTGGATCTGACTGTTGGAAAGGGGGACCTGTCAATACATACTCGCCTGCATACAAAACAAGTGCTAAAACAATTTTTGCATTTCAAAAGGGGGGCTGGGCCCCGTTGGGCCCCTGGGTCTGCCTCTGGTTACCATTGTTAACTAATAAACTAATAACAACGAACTGGTCGGTGTGGTACACTCTGATATCACACGGCCATAAATTTAAATAAATCTTACTGTTTTAAAGTCTACTATCTGTATATTCAAATCCTGTGGATTCGGGCTCCCACCACATGCGTCTTCAACTTTAATTTGTAACTCATAGTCCCCAACTGGCGGTTCTTGTACCATGACAACCATTGCTGTAAATAGTCAGAAACTATCAAGAATACATGACAATCACATTAAATTAGAGTTACATTATAGTGAAAGTTTGAATCTTCTCTTGCGTCAAAGTCTTTGTAATTTGTTCACTGGGAAATATAACATAATTTGAAGAACCTTCAATCGTTGTGACAATGTTTTAACTTTTGAAATGAAAGCATAAATATATTTTTTGTTGAATTTCTAGTTTTTCCGTAACATTGTCAAGTCAATGACGTCGCCTTAAACTTTCAGTTGGCATTAAAGCCTTTCGTCTTTTCTCTGCTAGCAAACACAAACATACTTGTCGCCATGGCACAGTAGCGTCTCCATGAGATTGATTCACAAAACAGAAGGGAAACTGCAGATTATGACATCAGCGACCACAAACTGTCGACATATATTGAAACATTGATAAAAATATAGGAATTACTGAACAAGCACGACATACAGGTCCTTAAAATACAGAGTGGACGGAATTGAATGTAACAATTAAGGGACTATTGAGTAAAATGTGGATGTAGTTATTCAAAAGTACAAGGATGCCGTTTCAAGACTGGACACAAATGTATTTCCATTCTTTGTAACGAAAAATCATTTTCACATCTCCATATCAGAAAGATAAAATTATTTTGACAAATTTCGAAAAAATTGGATCCCCTGTCTCGTGAGCATCATATCTTTTCGATGAAACAATATATTAGTTTGTTCAGAAGGAGTTTAATGCTTGTTACTTTAGTAAATTACTTCTGTCTCCTTTGGTATCTTCAAATTGCTTTTTCATACAAAAATATCATTTCTTTCTTGCAAGTATATTGTGCGATTATAATTTTGAGGCATCTCGAGTCCTGTTGTATAACAACCCGACAATAAAAACCTGCAGACATTTGCATGTAAATTGCCAGTTGAATACGAAAGAAGAAAAAATGTATCACAGTGTTGTCTTTCACACATGCAAATTACAAACTCACACTAGTCTCAGACTTGGGTACGACAGCAGGGATAGGCGTTGCAGGGTGCGGGAATAGCTGTCGTTTCCGACAACTTGTGTCTAGTTGTCATTATCCCCGCGCTATCGAAAGCGGAGGATCATGTTTTGCTGTTCGACGTAATTACGTATGCCGTTAATGTCAAAAGGAATTCGAAGATACCAAAGTCTTCCGTCACTCAGAAGGCCGATGGGTTGCACAATGAACCCGATTAAACAATGCTCATACGTTTGACCGTATTTAGAAACAAAACGCAAAATGTTCCCAACCTTGACAAAGACGTTATAAATTAGAATTTTAAACGAAATTGTAACAGAAAATGCGCATGGAAATATTAATTGTATTAATTTTTCTTCTACCGATACAAAACCACATTAGTTATAAAGCATCAGGTCTACTGTATATCCACAGGAACACAAGTTTCTACGGATACGGTACCCAGGGAAATTTGATGTTGATTGGCGCAGGTAATAATCGGGTTATGGACAAAGACTAGCTGAATGCTTCTACATGCCTTCGTGAAAATCCAAAAATATTGACGTTCTTTAAACTTCTGTCCATAAAGAAGTATTTAACATTACCCTACAGGAATTGAAACTGATTACCTAACAACACCATAGAAAGATATACATAATGATGTGATATAGATAATAGCTTTGACAATACTATTTGAATAAACGCAAACCATTGTGAAGCCAGCGAAAGGAAACAGTCTTCTAGAACTAGTATTTACAGTAAATCCGTCGCCAGTAAAATCGTCTGAAAATGAGGCGGGATTATCTGACCATCCATCATTATAAATGAAATAGACACGAAAATGTATTTCCAGCAAACCTAATATATTTGAAAAGATATGTATACAACAAAGCCAACAGTAAGAAGTGAAGTTAGCGGTAGAAAAAATCTCAGCAAAATAAAAAGAATTGCACAAAAGGTATTGAATTGAACTCCTATTAAACTCAAATCATATAAAAAATCAACATAAAATCACAAACATCACCGAATAGGAAAACAAATTTTTACAATCAGGAGAAAATTTTTCAAATAGTAACATCCATTTTCAATAGGGATACATTAGGTCATTACGAAAAGCTCACTACATCAACACAACCAAGGCCTCGGGAAAACTCTTTCTAAAATCTATAAAAAGAGAAAAGCAGAAAAAATATTAGTGTTGCAATGAAGTTAAAACGAAACTCATAAATGACAGCACAGAATCCAGTCATTCGTCACCAAGGGAGATCTGACAAAATGCCAAAACAACAACCAAATATTCCAACATTATCTATTACCGATCTAATTGATGAAATTAGACCAGGGAGAATATAAAATAGTCTACGTTAACACTGCTAGATCACATAATATGCACGCACATTCTTAAACATCTGGAAAAGAACAACTTGTTAACAACATTAAATCAAAAAGCCTTTTCACCGCCTTTCAAAAAAGCTTCTTTATACATGTAAACTCGATTAATATGTTTCCAGAAGATCCTTTTTAAACATGTACATGGATGACAAACCGGAAAGAAAGGGGGAATTCTCAGAACATGTTTCAGAAGATTTCAGAAAGCCACAAGGCTTTGTCCGCTCTTACTAATGTGGAAAAAAGATCTACCAGTATCTATCAAATCATCATTGCATCTTTCTACAGGTGGATGTTAAATTTGTCTTAAAATAAAAATTTTCATAGTAACCTTGAAAAGCCTTTTAATATAGACAGAAGAAAAGTTCATTAGATTCAACAAAAATAAAGATACAAGTATATTATAAGATGAACCAAATTCCATACGGTTAGTCAAAGAAGTCAGCAAAAACCCACCCACAGGTCCACATAATGTCTCAGCTAAATGGTGGTGCACACGTATAAGTCATCTTCACAATCGGCTTCTGAATATCAAATTTCAGCGTTGCCTTAAAGACGGATCGGAAACATTTCACTAGAATGATCAATAACGGAATATTGTGGAATAATCTACGCTCCATACAACAACGAAGTGCCCGAATCATCAAAAACGACTACAAATCACGAGAAGACGGAACTGGATTTATACCCCCTTTTCCCTACAAACTAAAATACAACAACTGAGACTGACATTCTTATATAAAATCATCTAGGAGGTTATACTGGTGACAATAAAAACAACCATGGAACAAGACAAATCAATCCAAAAATTCATTAATATGGTATGACCAGCAACAACACTAGAACCGTTAAATTCCCCGAAACCAAACGGAACAATACAAGTCCATTTTCTTTTTCAGTTTTTTTGTCAGAACTGCCGTGAATCACAATCAATGGGAGGGCAATACAAAACTTGGGAATTTTAAAACTGGATATCTAAAAAAGGACCGAATGATTTCTTGTATTAATAGATCTCAAATTCATGCACTGCAGCTAGCTGTCGGATGTATTGACGGAAGCCATCTTAAAAACACGGGAGTCGTAAAGTTTTATGTCGGGAACAACTAAAGTTGTGGACTTTCAAGAGAAAAACCACAACTAAAAAATAAGATTTTTCACTTTCTTGACACCAAAATAAACACTTTTTAAAAATATCTTCAACATAAGAACGCCAACAATGATTTCTAGTTCGTTTCTGAAAATTGGAATCCTCAAGGAAAAGGAACTAAGAAATCAAACGAACACTTGTATTTTCTAAGATAAATACAAACAAACTCTTTCAAATTTGATACGGAGAATATTCCACTTAGTTTCCCTGGAAGCAGCAGCACATCGACTAAACATCAAATTAGTTGATTAGAATAGCTGCTGACATGACTAAATAAACCATAATCACAATACTTAGTCGTTTAGAAATATTCAGTGCTAATTATAGATCTGGGGATTTAATGAAAACAGTACCAGCAAATGTACACTGCATTTCCCACCACACCATGAAAAAACACCCTACAAAATTTCGAGTTAGAATAATATACGATTGCAACTGCAAACAATTACCACACCATGTCAGTTGGAACAACTGCTTCATGACACTTCATCCTGTACGGTAACATTTAACGAAATTACTAAAGCAACTGTGGATTTAATTTAGACATGCATCATTTATCTACTCTGGATATTTTGGACAACACCAATAATACTCTGGGATTATGTTGGACTAACACAGCGAGTAAACTCACATTTTAGAGAGTAACATTAGTCAGAGAACCGCAGGAAATTACCAAATGAGAAAAAAATCATGGTCGTCACGAACATCACCGAGCGAAGAAACTGCTACTGCTGTGGAAGAATGAACCACTTTTGATACATGAAAACATCGTGAAAAACTTAAGTATAAAAAGGAATTGCAGTGTCGCAAAAATAAATTTTATATACTATTTCTAGAAATTTTGTTTTAAAAAAATAATGTGAACACTGCGTGAATTTATCCCGAGACTAGTGAAGTTTCTACATGCAAAAACAAGTTTCAGAGAAAAGGAATATTTTTCTTCAGAAAGACAGAACCTATTTCATATCTTTATGATGTAAACATGAACTGATAATAAAATACCAATATGGAATACATATTCTATCTACGTTAAAATGATTGACCTCTCATCAGTAGCATTATACGAAAAACAAAGGAAAGCTGAAACCCAATACAATACTCATAGCTGGACAAAACGAAATAGGCAACCAAGTCCAGCGGGAAGGACATCTCTCATGTGCAATGCAAGGATTGAAGCCTTCTGTGTTATTTATTTTCATTGCATTTGTGCATTTTTATAAAAAGTTAATGTCTTTTAGGTGTCTGTAACTTTAAGGACTGGTACCCGGCGGTCAGTTTGGAATATTTAGTATTTTGCCAAAAATTCTAGACATTTTTTTCAAATAATTAAAATAAGGCCTAAAATGGGTTTATCTGATTGGTTAAATATCAGTTTTTACATGTATAATACAATCGTTGTTTTATTGATATAAAAATAGGACAGCCACCCACAAAATGACAGTAGAATTTACACTTCCACAGGTCCCATTACGTCCTTCAACAATGAACCAGAGTCCATACCATAACGGATGCTGTAAAAGGCAAAATGTGAAACTATACATAAAACACAACAATCGACCTAATCTAATGCAAAAATAGTGAACAAATAACAATAAATGACTAATTAAACAACGACAACCACTGGACTACAGGTTACTGGCTTGGGACAGGCACATTAGTATGTGACGGGGTTAAACCGCTGTCGTGATTACAAATCCGTTCATATACCGGTTGGGACAAACATCGATTGTGCTTATAAAGCGGTCCAATGAGTTACACGACGATACCACTAGTGAAGCGAAAGTTGCTTACACTTCCGAAGCACCTGAACCCATCCTTGGTTTGTAGAGTTCGTGTTGCTCCAGTTTGAGTTTTCCGATGTACTATGTTTGTCTTTCGCTTCACTGTGTTGGTCGTGGTCTTGTCTGTCTTCCGACTAAACGATTTCTGTCTTCCCGTTTTGTAGAAATTTTATAGAAAAATGGCCGATAGAAATAGCAAGATGTCAAACATGTTTTATAAATACAGGTTTAGCAATGTTGTACAAATATGGGAAATTTGATTATGCTGGACACGTGTTTTAAGGAGTAGCATTCAAACCAAAACATAAAAATCAAAGATCTAAACATTGTAAAAAGAAGTACTCATATCTAAAACAACATATTCACCAAAATCTAACGAAAAACACATCTACCAAGTGCAATACAAGGAATGAAGTCTCATCTGTTATTTCAGGGTTTATAGAACTTAAATTAGTAACGGAATATTTGAAACACAATATGGGTAAAATTCACGCAAGTCAAGTCTGACTATTGGACTATTGGATACCCTTGGGGACCTCTGGTCCTCCTGCAGTTGCATTGACCCAATGATTTCAAAATACAGGTTTACCAAAATTGGGAGAATCCCTTGATATATTCTGCTCACTCTCGATATATCCTCCCAATTGCACTCTCTTGCTTTGCTACGAGGTAAGGTGTGGATAAAGGCCTATTGGCAACATATAGACGTAATTTACACGTTATGGATGGCTGTTTCGTAGACAATAATACCACTTATTTACCGATATATTTAGCAGCTGATATGAATAGGCGTATAAAAGGATGATAAATCTATCATCTGTATATGTTCTGAACAGTATTGGGAATATGTTTTGTAAGCACCAATCAAACGTGTTTGTCAAATTTGTACAAATTATTATTACATATGAATACATATTCATTATTTCCTAGTTTACATACAGAAGTTGACTTTTCTTTTTCTTTAAATACAAAGTTATATTATTCCTTTATGTTTGAATCAATCCACATGTTTTTAAAAACATCTTTAGTTAAAAAATCATTTTCCGAGAGTCGCTTTACCATTCAAGTTCTTGTAAAAATGTTAATTTTCAATTATGATTCATTTTTATCAACCAATATTAAATGAAGAAAATGCCCATTAAATAAAAAATAATAATAAATTTTGCATTAATATATCCTGCATATATAATGGTACATAATTAAATCTACAAAATCAATGTCTGGACATTCAGAAGTCACAAGTCCGAAAAACGTTTAACGATAACACATATCTACTATTTGTAATGAATCATACTGTAACCTATAAAGTTTATATCTACTATTTGTAATGAATCATACTGTAACCTATAAAGTTTATATCTACTATTTGTAATGAATCATACTGTAAAGTTTATAAAAATCATTGTTCGTCTTTTCCGACAAATTAAGAATGTATATTAATATTTAGTAATAAATTTATTGAATGGATTATTTGAATCGCATTTTTATATCATAGCCAGAATCAAAAATAGTCAGCAGTACAAGAAGATTGAATGCAGACTTGACAGAATTGACAAGCAATTGCACATTTATCTTTTTAATTACAAATGGGGCATGTTAGGGTTGTAGAGTACTTATATTCTAAGAACTATTCAAAAATTGTATCTTAGAAAGCAGATTCTTGTTATGTCTAATCGCTAAAATATATACGGGTTTTAGGTTCAAAATAATCTGAAACATTTTTGTTCTGCAAGGCCTTTAATCGGACTAATGACCTTTTTCCATTTTAAGTCTTTTTAATGTTAGGTTTTTTGCAGGCCTAGACGGATAAAAATAACTGTATAGCACAATTTTAAAGCCTCATTTCATATAAAACAACAAGTCGATGTAAATGGGAGCAAAGATAACACACGCTTTAAGGAGCAACTTCTCATCTGAAGCATTAGAACCAAAACAAAAGGAGGTTCGAGATTTACACTTAGCAAAAGAAAAATTTGAAACCAAAAATATCGCAACAGGAGTTTAGCAAAATCCATTGGTAGGGTCGACAACAACTACGTGCAATACTGTTCGAAACCTCCCCGTATTTCCAGAGGTTAGGAATTTAAACTAAAACAGCTTATTTCTGTAAAACATTATTTAAAGCTTTTCACAGGAAGTGCTATTCTACTCCTAATAGCCTTGTGCAGCCTCTAGATTTTTAAATTGCCTCGGGTTTCTCTCATAAGTGGAGAATGGACTCTCTTATATTTACCCCAATACCTTTTCATTTTTATATTAACCTGGTTCTCGGCTGACTACTTCACATTGTTGACTACAACAAGTTGTTCATAGAGAAAAGCGTTATACAACAACCTTACCATTTCATTTTAAAATGTGATAAATTTAGACAAACAAGTCTAACAGCAGCGGCAATGTCTGACGCCTGGGCAGGTTAATACTCTCGGAGACTTCTGGTCTACCAACAGTGGCAATGACTGGGCAGGTGAATACTCTCGGGGACCTCTGGTCTACCAACAGTGGCACTAACTGGGCAGGTGAATACTCTCGGGGACCTCTGGTCTACCAACAGTGGCACTGACTGGGCAGGTGAATACTCTCGGAGACTTCTGGTCTACCAACAGTGGCACTGACTGGGCAGGTGAATACTCTCGGAGACTTCTGGTCTACCAACAGTGACACTGACTGGGCAGGTGAATACTCTTGGGGACCTCTGGTCTACCAGAAGTGGAATTGACTAATATTCTCTGGAACCTCTGGTCTACAAGTGGTGTGAAAAACATCATTTATTATTTCTTGCAACTACACAATCCATACTTAAATTATTTGTTTATTGCAGATATTTCCCCAATTTTACCGTGCTTGTTACTTCAAAAGTTCGAACCGGACATGAACCAAATTAGTAAATTATGGTAAACGTAAATTGTTGAAGGGGCTTTTGTTTTTGTACAGTTTCTGACGTTTTTTTTAATATAACAGTCGTAAATATTTGTTTTATCGTGAACATTTGCTTCAGTGCTTAAACACCTCAAATGACACTTACATGTTTAGAACATTTTAATTGTTTATACGTCATTATTTTGAATTTTTGTCAAAACTTTAAAACTAAGAATAAAATAATGGTTTAAACAGTTACAGATATTTATGGCTTAGTCAAAACGAACGAGACCATACTATATTGAAGGAGTGAATGGATTATAATAGATATGCCCTCCAGAATGATGTAATATCATTCATGTTCAATGATATTGTAATAATTACTTTTCTGCACATTGTGTAAAAACATCCTTCATCCTACATTATATATCACCTACAGTCAGTATCTAGTGAAAACAAATTGTTCACAGTTGTGATAAATTTTACCTACGTAGAAAGTCATGTAAAACTAATCAAATATCTGTAAATAAGAAGTTCCATTACGCTGTGTCTTCCACCTGTTTACACTTGAAGCACGTTTATCAATGCTAACAGTGCAGATATTTTGTTGCTGATTGAACTTACATCTCAGGAATTTTTCATTAACTATACATTTATCTTGCACGGATGACAGACCCTGTTACTTGAAAAAAAAAAAAAAACACATAATTAAAGTCTCTCCAATTCGATAGTTAGTGTCGGTAATTAAAGTCTCTCTAATTGGTTACTTTTTTTCTTTATTTATGTCTATGTTTTGCATGCCTGCTTATTATATTTATATATTTATTTGTATGTCATATTCTTATATACATGTAAATTGGATCACGCCTAATTACTGTGCTTTTTCCAATAAAATATTGAATTGAATTGAAATTGACAATCCTGAGAAGATGAACAAGAAGGAACAAAACACCTACTTTACAATCATATAAAAAGGATTGATTAATTGAGTATTGCTGAACACCCAGGGGCAAATATTTCTGGTAATAAAATTACTGGATAATGTTAGGACGAAATACTGACTAGACCATGACCAACAGAAATGATCGAAAGACAAGCATTTGTCACATTACATTAGCGTACAATGTTTGTATTTTGTTTCTTTGTTGTAGGCCACGGTCTTCTCTGATCTCTCTCTGCCCCTTGGGTATCTTCGATTCCTTTTTTATTCAGAAAATACAAAACAGAAACTCATAGCTGCAACATGAAACATATGAAAACACTAAGATCAGGTTCTTCAGCAGTGTAAGCAGCATCTGGCTTTCTCCGTCTTATCAAAGCTAGTCGCTAGTCACAGTTAGGGGTACTCCTAATCGGCATACTAGAAAACATGGGATGGGCTCATGGGATGGGCTCGTGGGATGGGCTC
>JARWCS010359679.1:0-18606 GCA_034783895.1 Geukensia demissa
AGAAGGTCATTTTATCTTTGGTTTTATTTTTTTAAGGAATAATTGAATTTTTTTCACACTTAATGAGCCCTGATTGCCAAGGAAAAGAAATTCACAGTGTACAAAATAAAACCGTGTGTTTTTATTAAGGAAATAAAAATATGGATGGTTTAGATCTTTATTGGTTTCTAAAATTTCAAAACGAACCACAAATCTTTGAAAGGTATCGTAGGCAAAAAATTGTTACCATTTACTTTTACTGAAGCAATTTTTATTTCAATTTTACAGGACCACTCCAACCCCAAAATCTAAAGAAGGTAGAAAGTTCCAGCACGACAATTACTGTATCCTGGGAAAGACCTTATTCTCCTCATTCTGTCGCCAATGTGTACTTGCTCACATACTGGAAAGAGGCGTCTAATAGACTTTCTACACAAACAGGCGTAGAAGTAATATCTAACGACGAAATTATGCAACATACCATCCAAAACCTAGAACCAAACACCTTATACAACATAGCAGTAAGTTATCAGAAAGGCCAGTAAGTAAGTAAACTTAAAATTTGGCCAACAGCAAAGGTTACAAACTTGTGTAGTTATAGAGTTTCAAGATTGTCACATTTGGTGTAGACTCACTTTGCTCATTTGATGAAGTCTTACGAGTAAGAAGTCAAAGTAACGTGAAGTACTTGTGTCACATTTGGTGGAGAAATTAACATGGTTTACTAGTGCATAAGACTTTTAATGAAGACAAATCTGAATGTCACATTAAATAAGTCGAACAATGGGGAACAATATTTCATTATATCATATCTTAGGAGACTTAGGGATAACTTAGCAACGCGGAACAAAGGATGTTTCGTCTTGAATAATTAACCTTACTTCTGTAGGAGTGGTCTGAAGGCAGAAAAGATAGGAAGATAGGTGGGACAGGATTGTTAAGAAAATTGCCATTCATTTTTCTTTGTTTTTTATTGTAACTTTCTCATGTTTCTGGTTTTGTTGTATTTTGTTTTGCACATGATTTTTTCCATACCTGAAATTTGTCTTGGTCAATATGAATTCATAATTGTTAACAAAATAAGACTATGAATTTCTTATCTTGTTTTCTTTTCAAAATACAAGTTTACACATGATGAATTGATGTTGTGAATTTTTAATTGGTATATGCATTTCAAGGAACAACTTCTCATCAGTAACAGTAGAACAAAATCAAAGCAAATCCTAGATCAAAACATAGCACAACAGGTAGTCAAATCCAAAACGAACAATCGAAATAATCAGGTAGCTAAAATAAACTGTTAGTGTTACGCCATCAAATGTAACGCGTGTAGAAAAAAATGTAATTCAGACATTATCTGTTTAAAGGTTCAAGCGAACAACTCGGCGGGATTAGGAGATTCAGTGACTTTGACTGAATGGACCGACGATGACGGTGAGTTTTTATTTTCATAGAAAGTTTGTGAATTTTTATTCCTTTTGTTGCCTAGATAGATTTATACTTTTATGTAGTTGTTCCAAATGAAGTTAATTGGACAACTACATGGGTGTAGGGTTATACTTGAAACATGTTTTAATACCATTGTTATATTTACTGGGGCTGATGTAGAGGGAGTTAGGATAAATTGCCATATTTCCCTATGTACCTATTTAAGATCTATGAAGATTTTCATAGAATTTACCGTTGGAGAAAGATTCCTGAAGAGTTAAAGAATAAATAGATAGAGACAGACACAAAAATCTGCAAAGATTAAATGGTTTCATCATTGTTAATGATTTTAACACAAAATAAAAGTTTCTGTGTCAAATCTATTAAATATAGCTAAATTAGTTAAATAAGGAATTTACCTTTAGAATTCAAAGTATATAAGGCCTAGTGAAAATCTCTAGATTTATGAATTCTCACGGCTTTTTTGATGATTGGAGCGGTCTCCCTGACATTACCCGATATCTTTTTCATTTTTATATGTTTCATAACATGTGGGCATGAAAAAATGCAAAATTTAAGCACGAACCCTGTAGTTGTTAACTATTTTGACAGAGCTTTTTTCTTGAAAATCCGTTCATAAATGGCTCCAAAATATTTTTATTTGGAAAATTGTCGTTTAACATATAACATATTTGTGTGGCCAATACTTTTGGACAAACTTTGTATATAATTTTTTTGTTTTACTTTCTGCAATTGTATAGTTGGTATATGTTTTTGTAAAAATCCTAAAATTGTTATGCCTCTATTGGCCCGTAATTAAATATTTGCAACCATATTACAAATAACATTAAGAGAAAACCATTCCAACCATGACAGTGGCTTATTTGTTGCATACTGTAATAGAACAATCGACATAGTAGAGATTTTCTTGCAATTAATGTTTAAGAAATTTTCTTTTACATTAAAAATTGTTGTAAGTAAAGCAATTTGTAAGATGAGTCGGTGTGGTTATGATGAACCGTTAAATTATAAAAATGCTTGGTATAACATAATAGCAGTTTTTACCTTGAAAATATTCTATGTACTGGAAAACCTTTACCGTTTTCCTCGACTTGTACGACATCATTTTCTTTCCAGTTTTGCCAAATTAACAATAAAAATGACATTACTAATCATGAAGCACTTAAACATGAAATACTTGAATTATCGCTTTTTCAGTACCATCGAAAATCACATCATTTCGGAATACATCAAGGTCAGATACTTCAATAACCTTAGAATGGAAACATCCGGTAGTTACGAATGGTAGATTGCTTTATTACCTTGTAAGTAGGAAAGTTTAGTTGTACGTTTGTTATTGGGGATGAACACCGTGGTAATAGGATGTGACAAGCGTTTTATTGAAAATGGTTCAGAGTCTTAACTCATGCTGTTTGATAAATGTTAATTGACTTCCTTTTTCAAGTGCTGTCATAAATCAATCAACGCTTTCATTATTCCTGAAAAAGTTTTATAAAAACAGGATCTACCTGGTTAATGTTAAGAAATGAAAATGGTAGAAACACGTTCATATATTTTATAGTAAATGTGTCATTTCTAAAATCGTTAGGTTGATCAATTTTGCATTGTTTTTGTTAATATTAGAAGAAAGCGATAGAACAGGAATTGATATCTGTATTCTCCATACAGTATCTCGTAAACTCCGCTAACGCCGCCAATTTGTATGAAATTTTGTGGAACGAGGTTCCCATAGGCGTTCATCAGTGTTATTTGTAGTCTTGATCACCAAGAAGATGGAATAAAATCGAAATCGTTGGCGATATAGAGCGTCCTACATAGATTGATTTTGCGGCAATTTTAATGAAAGTCTTTTCTGCATTCATGTAGAAAAATCTGTACCGTAAAGATCTCGCTTCGCTCACTTATATGCAATGTTTCTCCATAATAAATAAAAATGAGAAATTAAATTCTTAGATAAATATAATTTTTTATCGTTTGTTTTAATTCCAAGCCTTTCCTTCCTTTCCTTTTCACTGTTCATGTTAGTAAAGATAAATGCATGAAAAAACATTACTTAACTGTGTTTCTTGTATTATTCACTTCCAATGCAAGAATACATATCGTTGGAAGAAGGTGATGATTTAGATAAAGAATGATACGACTCATTTTAGGTGAGATGTAAAGCCGAGGGAACATTATCGTTTATGCACAATCATATAAAGGAAGCCCAAGTGCCTGAACATCAAGTTTCCCACAAGTTCACAGATCTTCACCCCGCTACAAAATACAGTTGTTCAATTAGTGCTAGCACTCGATCTGGACTTGGAGAACAATCAACAATAGTCGTATGGACTCAGTCATCAGGTAATAACTTTTTCAAGACAAGGCAACCGCTGCACTTTTATCAAGTAAGATACATGTTTTATCTACAAGAAATGCCTTTGTAAATTTAAGCCAGGTGGAAAAATCCAATACTGTATCAATACAAATATTATTTCGATGGTTTTTTGGTGGTGAGATATGATATTCCTTTATGTATACAAACAATTTTTGTTGAACGTAAGTACGGAAATATTACAGTAATATCTACTGAATTCCAGCACATGCTGTACCAAAAGTTAATATCTGTTTTAGATTTAAAGGAACCTCCAATTCCTAGTATATTGGGAAGAACTGATACAACTATTACAATAAAGATTGGACAAGTTACAGATCCAATAGTCAGGTCAGTCACAAACGCTATAGTCAAGTCAGTTACAGCGTTAACAGAAATAAACACCATTTCTCAAACAAGTTGTCTTTCGATCATCTATAGGTTTTATTTATTTTGGTATGGATGTTCTTGTACTGTTTAAATGATTGAAGTTAATTAGTTGAAATATAGTTTTAAGTGTAAACGTAAATATTCTAGGAGTAAATGGAATCAGTTATCAAATGCATATTTAACAGAGTTTAATAACACCAGAGAGCTAATATACTACAGTTAAAATGGAATGAGGTCCTGAATTAAATCATAGATCTTACCAAGTATTGAAAAACAGGAATCATATTTGTTTTTCTATGTAATTTATGTAATCTCTTGATATCAGGGACCATCGAGCTAACAATTTCAGCATTGCAAAAACTAGTTCATCCTTTGTTTGGACAGTGTATCTGAGGCTGTTAACAGTTACGTACCTCTTGTAGTTTTTATCGCGTCATCGTGGAGGAGACGAACAGACTTTCCAGACGAGCTGTCCCTGAAAGTATAAGGGGAGTTCAGTTAGATTTCCAGACTGCTCTTGCTCATGGCTCCCGAGCATATGTTACAGCTCAACTCAGTAGTCAACAACCACGTGCGATAGGCAATTTTGTTGTTGGTGATAACCAGACGTATAATGGATACTACAACGCACCTCTATCACCATTTAAGGAATATGATGTTTGGTATGGGGCATTCGCTGTTGTCGATGGGGTATGTCTGATACATTTTTAAAAAATATGTGTTAGACTAGTTCATATAAAATGAAAGTTATTCACCATGGAGTCAGTAAAATCACTGTATTATTTTGTTATGAAAGGGTTGGTAAAATGTATGTTTATGCAGGACAGCTCGAAATCGCATCACTAAATTTTACAACAAGCGATTATAAAAAAGTTCACACTAGAATTCTGTGAAACAAAAAGTTGCATGTGACATTCAAGACTCTCAGTTTTGTTTAGATTCTTAGCTTTTCTAACAAGATAACTAAGGTTTTCTAACATGTTGGTTTTGTTCTCGATTGTTGGACATAAATAACCTTCGTGGAATATCTCATAATCAACAAAAAAAAAAAAAAACAACTTAAGAATTCCATTATAAGGCGTGTTTATCAATAAGTAATCGGCTGTTTTCATTTCCACTTTGTTGAATTTTAATAGAGTTGGAGTTATGATATTACCACTATTACCGTTAATCATTTTTCCTGGAAGGATTCTCTGTTTAATTCAATAGAAAATCAATATTTGCTAATATAAAATGTCAACATTAATGTAGTTTTAATCATGTTAATAAAGGGTTTATTTATTGTACAAAGTTTGTGATGAAATATAGCTGTTACTCTTGTTATTGTAAATTTCATAATTCCAAGAAAGTATTAAAAGGTTAAGTTACATTTTTACAATGAAGCCTATGTAAAATTCAAATGAAACCATACATATACATTTTCTGTTTCATTCATTTTATTCTTACCAATTTTAAAAGGGATATTCTGTACACATGTTCTACTTCTAAATTATTGGTCAGGAGTTAGGCTTGTTTAAGGCATGACTTTACATATTATAAACAGATAATTAATTTAAAACTGTACATGCTTCGTTTCTTCTTGTTACCTTCGGTAAACACACTGCAACCTTCCTTTCTTATAAATTTTACTCTTTTCTCAATTTCTTCTGCTGTAGACAAGAATTACTGACATTACGATTACGAGTGACAATACGTAATTGATTGACCAGCTAAACGTCGTAAAATGTCAGTTCGATTTTATCAGTAACTAGTTGAAAGATTTGTTAATGTAACATTATATAAAGAAAGCCAACGTATTTTTTATTGTGTCTTTCACATTAAGTCACACATTTTGTACATTTTGCTGTATTTGTGGTTTTGCGTCGTTATCGTCGGTACTGCAGGTGGGTACTCAAACCTGTACTCTAACCCTCATGGCACTATTGATATTTTTTCCCTCCCTGTGACACTTAGTAAACAAGCTAAACAGATCTCCTATTAAGATAACGATTAGAGCAGCATTAAGAACGTTCGGTACAGTAGAAGAACGATTACATAACCATGAAATTAAATTCAGATTAAGTTCCATGATATTAAGTTCAAAAGCATCAGCAGCTGATAAAATGGAATCATGTTGTTATTTCAGATACTCAGACAATCCATTGTGAAAGCTGAAAAACAAGTGGTCGGTATGTACATAACGATTATCACAATCAAATAAATTGAATAATATACATTCTTTTCATCTGTCTCTATACCATAATTATTCCGTAATATAAAGTACAATATAAACCTAATGATTCACAATCATGTACAATGCCAAACATTTACTAATTATTTTTTTGTCAAACCCAGTTTTTTGTACAATAACATTATTATTATTATTGAAATGAAATAAAATGAACTCAAACCTTTTAATACATACGAGAATTTTATTTTTGTTTTTTTCTGTCCTATATTTCTAAATACACATGTAATATAAGAAAATATACTGTAAAGTACAGAATTCAACTGTCTGTTTGTAGTTATCAGTTTCTCACTAGAATTTCTAATTCTAGATAAACTTCTAAGGTACCTAAACGATTGGATTTGCAGGTTTATATTATATATCAACCGTATTTGCACACTTTTTCTACAATACACATAACATATTTAAAGATGAGCATGCATTTTTCGAGTTTCCAACATAGAGCCAGCTACTGAAGCTAACCATGTACCGGTCATTGTAGTTGTATTTGTTTTTTTTTCAGCTGCCAGCATAGAACCAGCTCTCACAGTTAACCATATACCGGTCATTGTAGTTGCATTTGTTTTTTTTTTCAGCTGTAAGTATAGAGCCAGAGCCAGCTCCTAAAGCTAACCATATACCGATCATTGTAGTTGTATTTGTTTTTTTTCAGCTGCCAGCATAGAGCCAGCTCCTGAAGCTAACCATGTACCGGTCATTGTTGCTGTGCTTGTTGTCTTCATTCTTCTCATCCTCGTCTTTGCTTTGTTATTATTCTTATGGAGGTAAATCTATAAATATAATCATCTAAAATGGTAGGGACCTATTGGACTTCAATATGTTTAATGATTTTATTTATTGGTTCTCTTTAGGATTTTGTTAAGAGTGTTACTGGTTGACCCATCGTAGGCAAACCGCCCATTTGGTAGTAAATCCTATAGCATTTTAGATAGACCAATTTCTATGAATATATGTGGGGGGAACTTTCCCAAATTTCAAAATTTAAAGCTTAGCTCCTGTTTTAGATAAGATGTGATAACGCGATGACAGGAAACCCTGTAAGACATCTTGGGAAATAATAAGGATTGTATTATCCATCTTAGTTTCAAGTCATTTTTTCACAAAACTTATATGGCCAGACATAAACTGCTAAACAGTTATTTAACACATATATGTAAACAGTTGTTAAATTCATTTTTTGCATGTACACTTATATTTACACAGGAAGCGTCATATGGCCGCAGAAAGAGAAAAGGCAGAGATGCCAAATTTCGGACCAACCATAATTCCGGAACCTGATTCGTCAGCCCCAACTACACCTGTTGGTAAGTTGATTTGAAACAAATTGTCAATTTGTAACCTTGAACTTGATTATCAATAACTTTATGATTGAGAGTGTAAACCATCGGGATTAAAATTGAGCATTGTCTACTCTTCCTCTATTTTATATTTGAGCATTATCTACGTCTCTTCCTCCAGATTAAGTTTCAGGATTGTATACTCCTCTTCATTCAGAATAAGTTCGGGGATTGTCTACTCCTCCTCGTCCAGACTAAGTTTTAGGATTGTCTACTCCTCTTACTCCAGACACAGTTTCATTATTGTCTACGCCTCTTCCTCCAGATTAAGTTTGAGGAAAGTCTACTCCTCTTCTTCAAGATTAAGTTTGATCACTGTTTATTTATCTTCCTCCATTATATGTTTGAGTATTGTCTTCGCCTCTTCCGCCAGATAGGGTTTAAGAATTAGGTTTGATCATAGCCTACGCCTCTTCCTCCAGATTAAGTTTGAGGATTGTCTACTACTCTTTCTCCAGATTGTTAGAAAACTGTCTACTCCTCTTCCTTCAGATTAGGTTTGAACATTGTCTACTCTCCTTCCTCCAGATTAAGTTTGGGGATTGTCTTCTCCTCTAACTTCAGATTATGTTTGAGCATTGTCTCATCACCAAATTAGTTAAAATACAAACCTGTTGTTACATGTCAAAGACATAATATTGAAAATATAACAGAAAGGCACGATCCGCATCCAAATTTAACTGACACTATAAACGACTTTAATCACTTTTCTGTTTCATTGAAAAGTCTTTGCTTTTTAAAAATAAAAAATTATAGAGACTTGCAGTGATTTAAAATGCAACAAAAATCTAATGATTTATTACGTATTAAAACATGCTTGCATGTAAATGAGGATATATTAAAAAGTAAGTATCTTCATAATCATTGTAATCACACTTTGTTTGTTTCGACTGCTAAATTTGTTTTTTTTCCACATTCACAGTGTTTATGTTTTCTAAACCTTTAAGCTTCTCTTTTTTCTTCTGAAGACAAAACATACTTAAAAATCAGTATTGGTGTACTTTGTGTACATAAAATTCACCGTTCATTTTTTTATTTGGAACAAACATGTCATATTTCGCTTATTTTTCGTGTGTCTGTGTTACATTAAAAAAAACTTTAAAGTTTTAGTTGGATGTACACTATTTTTTTGTTATAATCTCAGTAGTGGAGATATGTGCTTCTTTTAAATGTTTTGGTGTTTGCCATTTTTGTTTTATTGATATTTGTATTTTGATATAAGCTTTACCAGTTACAAAACGTGAGTACCATCAGGTGCTCTGGAAGGGAAATCTCTTGCGCACTGTTACTGTCATAGAATCGTTGAAAGTGTAAAATAATACAAGTTTACCAATGCTGAATATATTATATTTTAATATGCTTATCTACATTTCAAGGAGTAACCTCTCACCAGTACCGTTAGAAAAAAAACCTAGAAAGTCCGAGATAAAACATAGTAAAGTAAGTACTCAAATCCAAAAAAATAAAAATAGGAAACCAAATTCGACGGTAGGGCAATTACTGTATGCAATACCTTTCGATAGCCTTTCCTTATTTTCAGTGCTTTAGAATTTAAACAAAGGCAGCAAATTTCTTTAAAATATTGTTTGATAAATATCATGTTAGACAAGTCTAACATCTGGGCTCTAACCCACGACCCTGGTCCACCAGCAGATGCATCGACACATCGCGTTTTGTAACTTGTAAGTGAGTTCATGCAGTCGAGCTTCTGGTCTTTTTGGTTCTGTCTATATTTGTGTCAGTATTGATAAATGTATTTTTATATAATATAAAATTCGGGTATCTAAAGTTAAAGACTACGCAAAAATAAATGAATAAATAAATTTGTTGATTGATTGAATGTTGCTTAACGTCCAGCGCCAAATAGATCATGCATATTTATGACGAGAGCATATTAGTGAATGATGATAAATGAGTAGCCAGATTTTTAAAATGCTAGCTCATGCTAGCAACAGTCCGCAAGAAGATATGTTACTTAACCCAAACACATTATTTTGACTCTTGGCAGACCAGTCTTTCCTCTTCCTTATACATGCTGCGTGTTTAGCAGAGAAGCAGCAAATACCAGTTTTAATGTCTCTGGTTGGACCCGCCGGGGATCGAATCCACGACCTGCATGGAGGAGAACACGCTAACCATTAACCAAAGAGGCGGTCCACAAAATAAATCACACAACAATAGCAAACGACAAGAAACACCAGAAACCGGGATTTGTTTAGAAATATTGTAATAAATACTTGATACATTTTGTCATATATGTTGCAACAGTCATTTAGCAAAGGATGCTTCAATTCTTGCATTAACATAGTACACTTTTAATATGTTTTAATATGGATCATGTCCCCGAGTGTATTCACCAGCCCAGTTATCAAACTTGTCTGACATGATATTTATCAAACAACGTTTTACAGAAATTTACAGCATTTGTATTCTAAAACACTGAAAATACGGAAAGGATTCGAAAAGTATCGCACTTAGTAGTTGTCCCTGTCGTCGTAATTTGGTTTCGCATTTTTTCGATTTGAGTGCTTCTTTTGTCATATTTGTATCTTTGACTTCTTATGTCTACTGGTGAGAGGTTATTCCCTGAAATGAACATTTAACGTACCAAAAATTTTCCATATTTATTCAACGTGTGTAATTTTTTATATTAATAAACAATATTAGATCTTCTGATCATGACGATAAGTATGTATGTATCTGTTTTACAGATGATGTTGAGTTAGAACCGTTAATCGAATCATGTAGCACTAACAATGAAACGGAAAATGAACCAGTCTATGGTAATGTAGGTGCCTGTATAATACCAACAGTACGTGTGGAAGACCTTTGGGATTACGTCAAACAGAAGAAGGAGAATGATGTAGAAGGTTTTCGAACGGAATATAGGGTAATTTTTATACACCATTCTATAATTAGTTATTGTAAAGTCCTGTATGTTAACATTTTCACGTCGTTAACCTATGAACTTTAAATTTACACTGAATCTATTACATTTTCCTAGTACATTGCGCATCATTTAGTTAGCAATGAAATCGGTAGAGGGTTTTACTTTGAAGAAAGCTCTTTTGCTTGGATAAACGTACACATATTATAAATCGACAATATTGACCTGTTTTATACGATCTATAGAAACTAATAGAACCGACTATACCTTTAGACATTAACCGTGCTTTCTTGGCTTTGTGACATGACTCATACACTTTACAATATCCTGTGGTAATATAAAGTAACCTTTCCATTTGCAGCTTATTCCGGCTGGTCTAACCGCCTGCTGTGAAGTCGCACAGAAATCAGAAAATAAAATAAAAAATCGTTATGGGAATATCATTGCCTGTAAGTTTATTTAAAGTCGATATTAAATCAGGACACGGGAGCCTAATATTGTTTAGAAAGTTTTTTACGCTAAGATGCATATGTTGTAAAAACGGTTTCAGTGGTTGTTGGCGTTTTCTGTTTGTAGTTAGATTACAAACTATTTGGGTTTATAATTATAATCATACAAATAACTGCGATGTTTCTTTCACGCCCTTCAGAAATATAATTATATTTGTAATTAAGTTCATTTTCTTTTCTTGGAAAATATTTATTTGCAATAAAATTCATTAATTTACAGAAGATTGGTTAGTGATATTTTGTAATAAAGCTTGTTTCTATGCATTTATGTAGTAATTGAATTCAGATTTTGCATTGATTAGATAAATAGTAACATCCTGAAGGTTAAGCAATCTCAAGAAAATTGGCTGAATGTTGATGCATTTGTGTCCTAATTTCAATTACAACATAGAAATACATTTCGTTGATACTAGAAGATTTTTTTCTGTGATTACCGTCATGAGTAATTACCTACCAGATGGATTGCAATAAAATTTATTAAATCCAACATACTAAAGGTTTATGACAAGAAACCCTCAGGAACCTAAGGGTATGACTTCAGTTCTCTGACTAGATTTATCCCGTCATAGAATGTCAGCAATCTTTTCCGAAGTCGTCAGAATTCTTTTCCTTTTTTCCTTTTGTTGTTTTTTTTATTTATATCGTTGTAAATACAAAACCAATGAACGGCATTTTTGCTATAGTGTGACGTGACTGATAGGAGCGCGTGCAAAATTTGTGCTTTGAACACAAAGCCACCGTTTTTACTCAATTTAGATGACTCAATGTATGTAAAATCAGCATGCAGGATTAAGTTTTAATAATATCAGTATAATGTTCAACAAAATAAATAAATATGAATTTAAAATCTAAATTATGATAAAAATCAAAGAAAATATTTTGTGGAAAATGGGTGCCGCTTGTGTTGTTACTCATTTGTAAAGGTATGTTCAGTTGTTTTACATTTCAACAATATTACTTCTTGTACAAACGGACAAATATGATACTCGTGTTCAATCGCAAATTGCAAATCTGAATGCCAGTTCGTTGGTTCTCTGGGTACTCTGTTCACGAGACAGACATCCACCAAATGACAATCGAAACTTAACTTGAATAAGTCCCATATGAATAAATAAAAAATATGAATATGGTTAAAAAAGGCATAAAACCTAAAACAAACAATTAAATCATACAAATAAATACAAGTCAGATGTTCTCAATTAAGCTATGATAGTATAATTTCAGATTATAGCCATAGTTATTAACAAATTGTATAAAACTTTTTATTACCTCAGATGACCACAGTAGAGTTGTATTGAAGCCTGTTGGGGATGATATACATGATGATTATACTAATGCTAATTATATTGATGTAAGTAAAACATTAGTTTATAATTATATATAGAATATAGGAGCTTTTGTATCTTGTACTGACTTTATCACAGAAAATATTCAGTGAGCCCGTACTTTTTATCGGTAATTTTAAATAAAAAAATATTCTCGAGCTGAAAATGTCACATTTTACATCATTTATTCATTTCTACGTATGGCAACAAGACGTCGTTCGGTTTTATGAATGACGTCGGATCTATTTCATTCATGAAAAGACGCGCACGAAGACAAAGCACGCGACGTGAATTCTTGACAACGTGACGTATTCTTCACAACAAGCCGATAATTTTTTTATCTGTACCAGTAGACCTGTACAGGAATTATCAGTCAGTACAGATCAAAGGGAAATGCCGCAAATTACCGATAAATTAAAATATGAGTGGTAAATGGACTCGATGATTAAACATGTTATAACAAGTGAATTACACAAGCATCTTCAGGTGGTAAGACAACAGAAAATTTTGTTTAAAAATATCAAAACACACTTTCCATGGTCTGACCTATCTAAAATGATGTTTTGACGCAGCACACAGCAACCCTGATGATTTGAATCCCATTTATTGTATTTATTAGAATAGAAATTGAATTTACAGGTTTCTTCTAAATATTATGACATTTTTATCTAGTATTTTTAGTCGCACAGACAGATTCGAACGTACAATTCCGCTTAACAAATACGTTTTAAAAATTTATTTTCCTGAAAAGGAATATTCTCGAATCAGTTCATTGTTGTTATCCGATTGAACAAATGAGCCGTTCTTTACTAGTTTAAATCACATTATTGTTTTTCTTTCGTCTCCATAGATAGAAATTTCCGTTTCCAAATTCAAAGTATTATGAATGTTTTCGTACACTTTAACAGTCAAGAACATTATCAAAAAAGTTTCTTAAATTTTCATATACTCCTAAAAATTAAAAATTTCCAATTTTAATTTTAAAACAAATTCTAACCATCGGTTCAATTTATTTTACAATTTTTCAAACGAAATTTAACATAGTTTGCAAAATAATTTTGAATTCTATTGTTTAAGGAAATTATCTTTAAATTCCATGCTCAGATTTTTCCCCAAGCAAATTTTAAGGGTTTTAGGGCTATTTGACATTTAATGACCTCTTTCCATATATGGAAGTAATCCTGACTGTTTAATGGTGTGTGTGCTCTTTAAGGTAAACACCGTTTTAAGCGAAAATAGTTTGAAATAAGTATCTGACATTTTGGCCAGTTGACCACTTGGACCAGGAAATAATAGTTTGCATTATGCAATCTCGTTCCAAACTCGTTCCATTATAAACTATTTTGAGGCCCATTTGTTCAAACAAAAACTCATTTCTATGCAAAAGTGCTCCACTGTAAACTCATGCCAATCAATACTGTTCAGATGGTAGTATTAATTTTTTGCTGTCTTTGAAAAAACATCTTAAAAAATCGGTTAGATAATTGAAAATAAAGTCGGTAAAGTGCTATGATAAAATTTCTAGACCGCGAAAATAATACTGCAAAAATTAGATGTCCGGAAAAATTATCAGTTATACGAAAATTGTTTAATAAAATTTGATAAGACAAGCAATTAAATGCTTAATGTTCTCCTTGTCTGAAGGAATATAAAGTACCGTCCATCCATTTGATGGATTTTTTCCTAAAGAAAATACTGTATAATGTTAATGATATAAGAATTATAGCTCATCTGATTTATTAGTATGTTTCGTACACTTAAATGGCACGAGTTAACATTGGAACGAGTTTACATTGGGACAAGATTAAAATGGAACAATCTCAAAACGGGACAAGTTTGCAGAGACTTCTAGTGTCAGGTTGTAAACCTAAAAATGTTCACTATAGCAAATTATTGTTGCACTCCGATGTACATTTTGTTGTGACTGAGAATGTTAACCGTGCTACTATTTGCATGTGAATGTCTCAATCATTTACCGGTCTTTATAAAATGCTCTTAACATATGGTCAAATCACAGCAATAAATTTAGCAATAAATTTAAAAGCAATCCTAATGTATTGAAACAGGAGAAGCTGTGCGATGCCTTTTTAACAAAATGAAAGCAAACAGACATTATCGCTGTGATACAAAAGACTGTAATTTTTGTTATAATACCAATGTTCAGCTTGGAAGACTGTAAAAAACTTTTACGCTTTTTAATTTTTAATTATCATTTCTGGTTGAACTCCATTGACCTTTTAAACAGAGCCAACTTGTGTTTCGCTTGAGTACCTTCGTTTTCTTTATGTTCACAAATGCATCATGTAAAAGAAAATGAAAGATGCCTGTGTTTTATTTTGGAACGCCACAGACCAGTATTATTGGGGACTCTACTAAATCAATGAACGGCGATTCAGCTAAAATGAAAGTATTCAGGAGTTTGAAGAGCACATACACATATTATTACAATTTTATGGAATATGTTGTGGATTGTTTGCCCTAATACTGACAGTTGACACTTGTTGTTTGGGTTCAAGGATAACTGTTTTTCGACCATTTTTCTTTTTTTATTCTGACTCTAATCCTTAATATACATTTTATTTGTTACAGGGATATAAGAAGGAAAAGGCTTATATAGCAGCACAAGGTAACGGCATATTTTGGTTATCCTATCATGAATATACAATCAACAGTAATGATTTAATGATAACTTGCGTCTTCGATGGTTTTAGGTTTAAATAATGTTGTATTCCACTTTATTTTTTAATTTGAAAAAAATGTTTCACCCTTCATTCGACTTATCTGATCATCAAAATGACCTGAGTAATGATAGTTTTGAACAAATATTTTTTTCGGCGGTGTTGTTGCTAGATTTAATTTTGAAAAGTTTTATGATTTGAATTGTCTATCGTTTTAAATTGCATTCTTCAAAACAATTGAAGGTCCAACAAAACCAACTATAGATGACATATGGAGAATGGTTTGGCAGGAAGATTCAAAGACTATTATAATGTTAACAAATCCTACAGAAACAGGAAAGGTAATCAGACTAGTTTCAATTAGTACTTTTAAGGTCAGTTACCAACAAAAAGCACGACATCGGAGGTTTTTTGAAATTGTAGTTGTTTGTCTTAATCAGCTTTCAGCAGGTCAGGCATTAGGAGGCTGGGGAAATGAATATTTGTTTCAGCGCGTTGTAATTGATTAAGGCACATACATTTATATATAATATATGAGATATTAATTTAAAGTTTGTATAACTCATGTGTAGCCTGTTTTATATTATTTTTTTCGTATTGAGGAAACAACATTTTAATTTGTGCTATTTTGTTGATAGAAAAAATGTGAGCAGTACTGGCCTGAGGAAGGTAAACAGGACTATGCAGGGCTTACCGTGGAGTTCTTGGAGTGTAAAGATTTACCTGACTTTTCCATCAGAACATTCCGAATTTCTAAGGTATATGAATTTAAAATAATTTCATGCATAACCTTCTAAGTGACCAGTCGGTAGATTGCATTTATAAAAATGCTAGGTAAATTCTTGTCTTTCCAATTTTAAATTATTTTATATTAACATCATGATAAGATATATTGCTTACTGTAAATAAAAAAGGTTTCCAGATAATATAATATTTTTTGCTATGCAATATTTTTCATAATTATTGATAACTCATCCATTACATTGATACCAATTATTTTAGGAGGAAAAAACTACAGTTGTCAAACAGTTCCATTACACAACATGGCCCGATCATGGCGTTCCCAGATTTGGAAATTCCCTGCTTTTATTCCGTCAGAAAATAAGATCACATGACAACCTGGACAATGGACCACCAATCATACATTGCAGGTATTAATTTGACATTGTACAACCTGTAGGACCCTACTGCAATTCTTGCAAATTGATTATTATATGAATTGAAGACAGAATATCTTTAAATAGTATTACATCTTATAATTTTTGATTGTATTCATCGTGAAATTGGACAAACTTTGCAGTATGATCATGATGCCATAACAGGGCAACATTTTATTGGAACTGTCGATAAAAAATTAAAACTTTTATTTTGAAACCACTGGATCGATCCTTCTGCTAGTTGATCAGGGGTCACCAGCCCAGTTGTCAGACTTTTCTGACATAAAAGTTTGCTGCATTTGTTTAAATTCTAAAGCACTGAACATGCGGAAAGGCTTCGAAAAGAATTTCACTTTATAGTTGTCCATACCGTCGGAAATGGCTTCCTATTTCGAATTGTTTGGATTTGAGTACTTCTTTAACTATGTTTGAATCTCGGACTTTCTATGTTTTGGCTCTAATACCACAGATGAGAGGTTACTAATTAAAATATACATAGAGCATAAAAATATTCACACAATTTATTCAACATTGTCTTAGAAGATACCAAAGGGCAGACACTAATTGTTAATTCAAAATACAAGGCTATGGCCGACAAAATAATACAAAAACAAACATCAGTACACATAACACTACACGGAAACTTTGGCCATCAGTAAACCCAATTCTAGATAAACAGGGAGCGATATCAGGTGCTCCGGAAGGGTAAGAAAAAAAAAACAAACAAACAAACATCAGTACACGGAAACTTTGGCCATGAGTAAACCGAATTCAGGGAGCGACATCAGGTGCTCCGGAAGGATAAGCAACTATTGCTTCACTCGATGTTAGTAACAACAGATGTGGAATTAGTACTAATTTGGATTATTTTTGTAAAAAAAAATCTCTGGAGTTTTAGTTTCCGACGTTTCTGAGTAAATTGGCATAAAATCTTTACAAGTACAAGGAAACTAAATTTAAGCATAAACTAATGCTCAGTGTTGTTCTTATCTCTGAATGCCTTTAAAGATTTTAACAATGTTGATCAACATATAGCACAAGAAAATCACCTTTTTGATCTACGTTTTATACTGTACTTGGTTTAATCGTCCGTCGCGTAACATATGATATTGGATGAATCAGATTGAAAATCCATGAACTTTATTTAGAATTGGGATTATCTTTGATTTGTAATCAATAAAAGGAGTCAGTCTTAATTTAATCAGAATTACCGTCATCTCTTCATCACAAATAATTTATATACACGACTGTTACTTCTAACTGAAACAATAACGTAAAGCAGACGTATGCTGTCATTGGATACCTGGATTGACCAATGATATATCACGTTAGAATGAGTCACGGAGGCTTGCATTCCCTTAGCTAGAAATGTAACACTGACCAATAATTCATAATGATAGACCACATCATTAGTGTAATGCTTAATTAGATTGTAGTCATCGATATTCTGTGTTTCATTTTATTTATTGTAATTGCATTGAATATAAAAAAGCAAAGAACATTTGATATGATACACAGCGCAGATTCTGTAAATGGAGAACGTGATATTGAATGATTTATGTTTGTTGAGATCGGAAGTGCAAATAATAGGGAAATTCTTATTACAGTTTCGAGTAAAATGTTAGAAATTTCCATATTTATTGCTTGTGAATTGGCAATTATTGTTGAATGCTTGCTATTTCTACATAACGCAGTGACAACAATATTCAAATACGAGACTTGTTGTTTTTACTATCAACCAGAAAAAAATTCAAAGTGTCATCACTTGTCTTCTTGATTCATGAACCAAGATAAGATTAATTTTCCTTTGTTAAAGGTGCCTTTTATTTGATATTGCGTGAAAATTTCCTCTAAATTCTTTAAATCTTGAAATGTATTAAAAGTTGTCAATTTTTACAAAATTTAATCTAATATAATGAAAGTTTTACGTAACAGGTAATGTAGTCGTGTTGTATTAGGAAGTTAGGGTAATAAATGGAGATTTTATTCAGTCTGTTCAGTGCAAAACAAGATTACATGAAGAATATTCCCGAGTGCATGATCTAATTTTTCGTACACTATAATCGTTACATTACTTTAGTTATGGTACTTGCAACGAAGGTTTTGTTGACCTTTCGTTGTTAAGGATGGTTGACACTTAAAGCATTAAAATAGGTTTTCTAAATTTTTGTGTCGTCTGCTGCTAGAGCAGGGCGACATATAGGGATCACTTCTGTCGTCTTGCGTCCGTGTCGTCCGGTGTCGTCCGCGTCACACTTTCCCTAATCCACTACTCCTCTTTAACCTCTTGACAGAATTTGATGAATCTTTAACAG
>JARWCS010359680.1:0-10682 GCA_034783895.1 Geukensia demissa
TTGATTTATTGTTTGCTAACTTGTTTCCGTCCTGAATATGCATGAAATATTTGCCACTGGACGTTAAACAACAATCACTCAATCAACCCATTTGTTTATTTTGACAAATGAAATATGTTTAAACCAAAAAACTAAACTAAACTATCACGTCCGCGCTTTCCAACATGTAAGCCGTCACACAAACTATGTCCGGTTAAAATTGAGGACAAATATTTATAAAGTTGTTTTTGTAAGAAAATTTGTTTCTGATAGAAAAGGAGGCCAAAAAATTCGATTTACATCACTTTAACAATAGGGGACGTTCCCGTTTGACATGTGTCCCCAATTGACACGCACACACACACACACACAATACAAAATCATTCTGATCTGTTTTGTATATAAAACAGGTGTCGCTATATTCGTTCAGAGGCTGATTTTGTTTTGGGGTCCCCATTCGCCTGTTCATCGTTGGTCATCCCACACGCTCAGGGTCAAAAAGATATTGTCTTCTAGTATTCTAATAAGAATTCCTCCATAGTTCAAGTGCAAAATTTGAAAGGTATAATATTCTACATCTCTTGTATTCATAATAATAGTTCATGTCTCAGAGAATTTTCTGAATGGTATAGATTCCAAAATTTTAAATTAAAATTTGAATCTTAATTTAAATATGGGTTTTAGAAATCTGGAAATTTTTTAATCGTTTTATACGTTTATTATTTTGGTGTATTGTTTCCACTCTCCAGTAATTGGTAATGTTCCTTACGTAGATCGAACTTGTAAGAAACCATATCATGTGTCACTTACTCTTGTCCTTTTGACTATTTGGTAACCGTAAATTGGGTGATTCTCCATGTCGTATACTTTTACCACACCACAAACAACCAACACATCCATTTTCTTTCTATATTGGTGATCTCATTTCTTTTAATTTTTTGATTAAATGATAAAACTAAACTTAACTTTTCCTATCTTATTTTAGCTTTATCGTGAAAGTTTTCCCAATATAAATGTACTGTTGATTGTAATTTTTGGAATAACACAATAAAACAATTTAGGTTACTTTTTGGCAAAGTATAAAAAAATTCTATTGATTTTCAATTAACGTCACAACCTCCTCGATTCAAACATGCAGGCCTACCAGTCTTGATGTTCATGTGGTTCAATCTGCAAAATAAATAAGTGTTACATATATCAGTCTGACAGCATGCTATAAAAGCAGCAATCTTTGTTAAACGGGCACTTCGGCGTCCAGTTTATAAAAATTGTAAAAAGAAACTTTTGTTTCTTCAGGCAAGTCTTGTAAAATTATTATATTTAAAATTTATGCAAGTTAAATTTATTCTTTTACTTCTTTCCAATTTTAAAGATCTTAGTTTTAATTTCATATAACAATTCAAAATAAGTATTTTAAATAATAGTGTACATTGGTTTTTAATTTTTACGTGAATAGTTATTTCAAATTCTATAGCGCAGTTGTATTTACATTTCAAGGAAAACTTAAGTTACAAAATAGGTAGAGCATATGTTATAAAGTTAAAATGGTTTAAACTAATTGATTGAAACTAGTTTTATAAATTAGTACATACCATTCATTTGTATTTTATTTATATTTGTACATATTGTATATATGACTTCGGCGTCCAGTTAATAAAGATTGTAAATAGAAACTTTTGTTTCTTCAGTCTGCCACCCAGAGCTTGTCAGCAAACAATTATCCAGGGAAAACCAGCCTGATAATTTTGGTGGAGATCCTAAAGACCCGGATAGGAAAGACTACGGAAATGTCCAAGCCAATTAACTACAGAAGCACAGAGAAAGACATCAGCGATTATAATCTCCGTAGCAAAGACACGAAAGGACAGACAACTCTAAGAGGGAATGCTGAAGATGGAGCGGCCTTGGAATCGCCCCCAGCTTCCCCAGTGCTATCGCCACTACAGTCTCCAATGAACGAGAAAGAACACGTCAAGCAACTGCAAACACATTTGAAACAGATGCAAATAGATTATGAGAAGGCACAACAGCACCTAAAACTGCAGAACCAACATCAACAACAACTCCAAAAACAACAACAGCTGCAACAGCAACATCAACAAGAGCTCCAGCAGCAACAGCAGCATCAACAACAAATTCAGCAGCAACACCAACAACAACTGCAACAACAGCAACAACAACAGCAACAACAGATGCAGCAGTTACAACAACAACTACAACAACTCCAGGGACAGCAACAACCACCGCTGCTTTCACAACCACCACACCAACCACCGCCAGGGTATCATGCGGAAGCAAGGTCAGTTGGAAATATTAGGTTAGACAAATTCAATGAGAAAGAATCAAGTCCGATCCAATGGTGGACATTCTTTATCCAGTACTGTACGTTGCTAAATATGACCGACCAACAGACGGCATGTTCATTTCCATTCCATGTATCTGAAGCAACTAAGGAATGGTACGGCTCCTTAGGCCAAGAAATTAAAACCAGCTTACAGCGGTTAAAAGATGCTTTCCTGGAGAGATTTAAGAAGACGAACGTGGAATACTCGTTAAATAATATTAAACAGGAAACAACGGAATCAACAGACGATTACATAAGAAGGGTGCAAAATATCGCCAGAGATAGCGGGGTACCAGAGAACGTCCTTGTTGGTATGATGGTTGGAGGCCTGCGCCCAGATGTGATGGCAATTGTAATGCCGCAATTGCCCAAAACCATCCAACATTTCCGGTCAGCGGCAACCATTGCAGAGAAAACCATTGCCATGACCTCCAACAAGCCATTGGCAGCGTTGTCAGCCCAGGTAGCCAACATAGCCAACATGGAAGACAGGTTACTAACTACATTGACAGAAAAGTTAGATGCCAGCATCTCGGCTATCAACACGTCAACAAGACAGAATGATGGAAAACGATTCCAGCAAAGCCAGCATCCACAACAGTACCAGAACTACCAACGGCCACAATACATGAGACCACAACAACAATACATACCTCGTCCACAGCCAGATTCATCATGTTTTAGATGCGGTAGGTACTGTTTATCTAGACAAACTTGTCCTGCTCTAAATGCAATTTGTAGATACTGCAAAATTAGAGGCCATTTTGAGCAAATGTGTAGAAAGGCCAAACGTGACAATCAAAATGTAAGAACTTCAAATTTTCGCAGATAGGAATCCCCGCCTTTCCGTTGGAAATCTCCAAAGGACGGGCACAATGGCAAACAACCACAAATCAATGTTACTACTTTCCTTCATAAAAATACAGCAAAAGTTTCTGTTAATGGTATAACTACACAATCGCTTATTGACACTGGTGCGGAAATTTCTTGCATTTCTCAATCATTTTTAGCAAAGGTTACGATAGGAAAACCAATTTTAACACATAGTTCAATTTATTCAATTATAGGAATAGGACAACAAAGACTTAGGGTATTAGGAAAGATTAATTTACCTTTAAAGATTAATGATAAATGTATTAATTTTGAGTTTCATGTTATAGATAGTCTTCCACATTCTTTGATCTTAGGGATAGACTTTCTGAAAACTAATAACGTTACCATCAATATGTCCCAAAACACCATGAATATTTCTGATGAAAATGCTAAAGTTTGTTTTATTGAAACAAAGTCAGGGTTAGCTAGATCAATAGAAAAGTGTGTAATACCAGCATATACTGAGGCCGCTCTACCAGTTCATGTATCTAGAAGAATACAAGGTGAGAATGTATTGTTAGAACCAGTAGATGACCTTTCTAAACGAAGCTTAATAGCACCTAGATGTGTTATTACAGTAGATAGAGGTAAGTCAATATTTACAGTTATCAACCCAACCAACAAGTCTGTTAAATTACCGGCGCATTACGTCATTGCAAAAGTTGTTGACATTGACCTTAAATGTATACAAACATTGGGTAATTTTTAAAGCCGTGTAAATAATTTAAATGGATCGAACAAAAGTCCGTCTTGAAGAGAAAATCTTACTTTTGATTTAAGTGACTCCGACTTAAATGCCGAGCAGAAAAAGAAACTTGGAAATTTCTTACACCAAAATAAAGAAATTTTTGCTACTAATCTAAAGGAATTAGGTGTAACAGATAAATTTTATCATAAAATAGAAACTACGGATGAGATACCCGTTAGAATGCCATTCTATAGACAACCACCTCACTTGCAGAAAGAAATTGAAAGACAAATAGATGAAATGTTAGAACATGGCATCATCCAACCTTCCACATCATCTTGGCATTCTCCAGTAATTTTAGTAAAGAAATCTAATGGAACCTTTAGATTTGCAACCGATTACAGAAAAGTGAACTTGAAAACTAATAAATCATTTTTTCCATTACCACGACTAGAATGTGTCTTTGATGCAATTGGCGCAGCAAAAGCAAAAATGTTCTCAGTACTTGATTTAGCATCAGGATTCTGGCAAATACCAATGGATCCAGAAACTAGACATAAAGCCGCGTTTATAACTCAATCAGGTATTTATGAATGGCTAAGATTACCGTTTGGGCTATCAAATTCCCCAGCGTCATTTTCAATGGTAATGGCTCAAGTTTTGAGAGAATTGAATTGGAAATTTGTATTATGTTATGTAGATGACATACTTGTTTTTAGCGATAGTTTTGACACTCATCTTGAACATTTGAATCAAGTTTTCAGCTGTCTTTCTAAGGCCAACCTGACACTAAAACCATCAAAGTGCAAATTTGCTGTTAAAGAAGTTAAGTTTTTAGGCCACGTATTGACAAAAACGGAGTGAAGACAGACCCAGAGAAAATTTCAGCTGTAAGCACATTTCCTGTACCAAAGACACAAAAAGACGTAAGAAGTTTTGTAGGTATGTGCAATTTTTACAGAAAATTTGTAAAATACTATTCTAAACTTACATCACCGTTAACAGCGTTATTAAGGAAAGATCAACCTTTTCATTGGACTCAAAAATGTCAGAATGTATTTGACGATTTAAAGAAAAGATTAACGTCAACACCAATATGGGCTTTTGCCGACATGAATAAACAATTCATTTTAACATGCGACGCGTCCGATACAGCAATAGGACAAATATTAAGTCAAATGGACGATCAAAACAGATCAAGAGTAATAGCATACGGTGGCAGATCACTAAATGAAACAGAGAGACGGTATCACACAACAGAAAAGGAATGTTTGGCGATCATAGATGCAATCAAGTCAAACAATACTTATCTAAGTCATAACAAATTTATAGTTTATTCTGATCATCAGGCGTTGTCTTGGTTACAAAATACTAAACACAGTTCCGGAAGGTTAGCTAGATGGTCCATGGCACTCCAACATTACAATTTTGAAGTGAAGCACATTAAGGGTAAAGAGAACGCATGCGCAGATGCACTCAGCAGAAGAACATATTCACCAACTCACGAAAATCAAGATAAATGTGAAGATGGACCAAGAGACAATGAAGTTTTGACGGTAACCACACCAAAAGAAATTACGGAGGTACGATTTTACTATGACAATGATCCTGAAACAGTTATTGCTGCATTACAAACTGACGATTTAACACAACAAATTGAGGACCGTGATGATATAGGTACATTACAAAAACAATGTCCAGATTTTTGTCATATTTATACATATTTAGAGAGGGCAAAATTCCAGATGATAACAAATTAGCTAGAAAGATAATTTATGAGTCTCAACAGTACTCCATTTTAAATGGCATTTTGTACCATTGGTACCAAAGGCGAAGTAAAACTGTAAACAGAAATGAGCGATATCATCAGCAAATTGCATTACCTAAATGTCTACGACAGGAAGCATTAGAAGCATATCATGACAGTCAAATCGGAGGGGCACACTTGGCAACAAAAAGAGTTTATGAAGCTTTAAGACTAAAATATTTTTGGCCAGGCATGCATCAACAGGTAGATGATTACGTAAAATCGTGTGATAGATGTCAAAGAATAAAGACTAGAAACGTGAATCATAAAGCACCACTCACACCAATGCCAATAGCAGATTCCTTCGAACGATGGCACATGGACATTTTAGAACTGACACAGACAAAAGAAGGATACAGGTACGTTCTCCTTGTTGTAGATAGCTTTTCAAGGTGGACTGAAGCTTTTGCGTTAAAGAGTCAAGATGCTACGTCAATAGCAAAAGTGTTATATGAGGAAATTTTTACCAGATATGGTTGTCCACGTGTATTATTATCAGACAGAGGTCAAGCTTTCATGTCAAAACTTGTGAATGCGTTGTGCGAAATATTTCACGTAAAACGTCATTATACGTCGTCATATCATCCCCAGACAAATAGCACGGTAGAGAGATACAACAGCGTTTTAGCACAATGTTTAAGAGCTTACTGCAGCAAAAACCATAATGATTGGCCAACATTTCTACCCGGAATTATGATGGCTTTTAGAATGTCACCAGCAACAGAGTCCACAGAATATTCGCCTTATTACCTGTTGTTTGGAAAAGAAATGAATCTACCATTCGACATAGCGGTTAAACCCAAAGACAGTATGGGAAAGCAGGCGTCAGACCATATAAATGAGGTAATTGATAAATTAAAAGTTGCTAAAGAAATCGCTACTGACAATGTAACACGACATCAAAAGATACATAAAGAATATTATGACAAGAAAGCAAAAGAACCTGAGTTTAGAGTTGGACAAAGAGTTCTATTGAGAGTATACAAGATACCAGTTGGTTTATCAAAGAAATTACAAGATAAATCTGATGGACCGTATTATATAACTGAAATAGGGCCAAATCATACTTATCGTATTGTAAATTGCGAAACTCATAAACCAGTTAAATCTTTAATAAATGCTCAACATTTAAGATTATATCATGATCCACGTCCTTATAGACCTTTAAATGCAGACAGGGTCAGAAATGAGGGCACAGAAAACGGTGATAATGAAAAAGAGACAAATAATGACCAAAATGACGATGATAAAGAGGAGGACAAGACTCCAGAAAATGATGATGATGAAGAGGATCAAAATTCGACAAATGAAGATGATGTTGATCAAGAAATGTATAATGTAGACAAGCTACTAGGTAAAAAATTTATAAATGGAAAAGTTCATTACAAATGTAAATGGAGCGATGGCTCGCCTTCTACATGGGAACCAGAAGAAAACATTACAGAAAAGCTTAAGCAAGAGTATCATATCCAATATACACAACAAGGAAAGAGAAGGAAGCGAAAAATCAAAAAAGGATACAAGTATTTTAAACCTACAGAATAATTCCAGTTATTAAGGTGAGTGTCATAATTGCCTCCAAAAACCTATCAGGTAAAGCAATAAGGTAATTGTGAAAAAGAAAAGATCATGGCGAAAATTAGGATCGGGAGGCCAGAAATGATTGGTTCACAAAGCGACGTCGCGTTTTATTTTGGGTAAATTTTTTTTCTCTCTAAATTTGTTTCCTTATTTGAAAAAAAAATTAAGTGGTAATGTCAGCATACTTAGTGTCTGATCAACACTTAAGTGACTAGACACTTCACACATTTTTATTTCATTGTAGGGTTTGTGACTAGTCGGTTGGGCCTCTTTCTCCTGATGATTGTGATGATCTTACTACCACCTCCAGTTGCTAGAGGACATATGACCATGAAAGTTCATTCGTCAGAGGGAACTATTGAACGACTAAACTATGGAGTAGTGTTTCAAAACCAACCACAACTTTATTTATCTAGGGAATATTGGTTGCACACTTTTCAAATTGAATTACCAAGTAATATTAGCATACAAGATATTCCTTTTTGTAAGGCATCCTTAACTGAATGTCAACTTTTTAACTCAGCAATTCTACATGTTAATACTTTAAAACAGAATACAATGTCTTTTGTTCATAAAACTTTAATTGAAATTCATGAAATGGTTCCAGAATCTATTTTTACCCCTAAAAAGAGGAAACTCAGAGCAATCTTAAGTTTTGTCGGAAATTTAGCTAAATCATGGTTCGGTACTGCTACGATGGAGGACGTTAATATTTTGGCAAATCATATAAATGAATTGGTAAAAAGAGACCGAAAAATGAGTCATGCTTTAGAAAAACACGGCGAACATATCTCTTCATTCATGAAAATAGTTAATCACAGATTCGATAAGTTAAAAGAAGGTATGTCCATAAACTATAAAATGATTGAAGAATTAACAACTTCTACAAATTCTTTTTACAAATTATTAACAAACTTAACTTTAGTTACTTCTGATCAAATTCATCAGGCAAATGAAGTTCAAGTGCAATTATCAAATCTTTTATCTTCTATTCAAGCTTTGGTAAACGGTCAAATAACTCCAAATTTAATACCAGAACATTTACTTTCTAAAACAATTGATGGTATAGTTAATATTTTACAGAAAGACTACCCTCAGTTTCATTTGATTAAATCAACACCATCTTCATATTACCAAGATGCAAAATTTTTCTTTACTAGAAAACATTCTCATATATATGTAACGATAAAATTTCCAATTACACCATATTCAACACCTTTACAATTGTATAAAATATTGTCATTTAAACACCCAATTTCACAAAGTCAAGATACTAAAGCCTCTCAAATCTTAAATTTACCAGATTTTCTAGGTGTCACTGCTGACAATCGTCATTTTACAACATTTAATTATGACACATTATATCATTGCGATTTTAATACTTTTATAACATGTGACTTAAGCTTGTCTTTACCTTTAAGAAATGTAAACAATTCATCATGTATTTTTGCTTTACTTCAGGATCAAACATCAATTTTTAATAATTGTGATTTTAGATTTATTCCAGTGTCTCTTAAGCCAGATATTTTTCAACTATCATCTACAACAGTATTAGTTACAAATGCAACATCAATGTCTTTAAAATGTCCATACAGAACCATTAATTTAAAAGGTTGTAAGTTTTGTATACAAAAAGTTCCATGTCTATGTACCCTGAATGTTGATAAAATAGTTTTCCATCCAAGGATAATTAATTGTCAAGAAAATTTAGATGTAAATGATAAAGTATATCCTATTAATTTGGCATTGTTACATTCATTTTTTGGTTTTGATAAAACTAAATCAATTTTTGGAGATAGCTATTTTTCACAGGAAGCAAACATAACTGTTCCTGATTTTAAATTGTACGAACACAATTTTAAAGAAATATTAGTATCTGATAGATCAGACCATTTTAGTTTGAAGAAGATGGCAAAGGCAGCTAGTAAAGATGAGAAAATTTTTCAAAATTTAGCAGAACCCTTGTTAGACGGCACGCTTAAGATAGACCAAGATTGGCCTAACTTAAACGGTTATATTGGTCTCATTGGCCTTTGCCTAGGTGGAATTTCTTTTCTCGCATTTATATACATTTATTTAAAAATGCGATCTTTGGCAACATCTTTGTTAGTTTTACAGCAGGTACACAATGTACATTCGAAAGCTACTGTGCCATCTTTCGTTTTTGAACCTAGCACAACAACAGAATCAAGTAAATCATTGTTAGATTTTGATATTTTAAAAGAGTTTAGTTGGCTACATGGCTCAGTTATAATAGGAATTTTAATATTTGCATTGCTTATTGTTATACTTGTTTTACTTTTCAAAAGGAAATCAGAAAATACTACATTGATTTTAGAACTAACCTCAGGTGGATCCTGTGTAACTATTCCAATTATATCATTTCCATTGTGTCCTTCTTACTGGGATGTCCAATCCCCGGTCAATATCCATAATTTAAGAATGTCGAAATTTGGAGAACTTTCAATCGAGTGGCCAGGTTTCAAAGTAATTAACAAATTGACAAAACAAACTTTGACCATAAAAACATGTTTGAAAACAGGAATGTTGAACCATTTTAAGGTTAAGAGAATCATTAATCAACCATATTGCGCTTACATTTTGATTGTACACCAAGGTTTTGCTATTCCTTTGCAAGAAAATTCAGAGAAACGAGTTGGAAAATCACTTAACACTGAAATCCACAACAATTTATATCCAAGTTTAGAGCCGTTCTTGTAAATACATGTATATTAGTGGACAGGTTTGTCGTGTAAATAGTGCCTTTTACCATTAATATATATTTATCTAATATTATATAATATTTGTGTTTGTTTAACTTTATACTGACCGTTATGAAGGAAGTACTTTCTGGACATTTAAATCGTGTATATTTAAACCACATATGTGTATTCGTGAACATTAGTTCTGTGGACGTAAGGATAGAAACATGTGAACATTTATACTATTCATAATGAAGTGACATTTTCAATATGTGGACTAATTATTACTGATAAATGAAATGTGACCTTTGAAGTTATTCAAATATCAGACATTATTTTCATGTTGTATAGTGTTTTAATTATTTAATATTATTTTGTTGGTTTATATGCATTTTATAATATTATCTGCTTTGCGGACAAAGCAATTTTTGAGAAGGGGGCATTTGTGATACTAGAATTTTACATTATTTCTCTTGAAGTTGTATTTTAAATAGTCTTACTATTTCTGAATTTAAAATTGAAGTACTGATGTTAAATCATTATAAATGGGACAGGTCAAATGTTGTGTTATATAAAGCGACCTTGGCTTTAGTAGGTTATGCAATTTTTATCAAAGGTACATATTGACATTAAATTGCTTGAAGATTATTCCTTTGATGTGAATTACTTAAAAGTAAATAAAAATGACCATTAATGTCCTTAGTGTAT
>JARWCS010359691.1:0-10681 GCA_034783895.1 Geukensia demissa
TCCCTACCCCCTAACTCCCGGTTCCCTACCCCCTAACTCCCGGTTCCCGTCCCCCCTTCTCCCGGGCTCCCGCCCCCGCCCCCCTGTCCACCCCCTCTTAGATGATCCTTCGCCAAAATTTAATATGGCATGTCCTCTGACCAACCAATAATGCGTGATCGTATGGGAAATTCAATTGTCTGAACTTGCTGAGACAATTGAAACCAAACTTTAGTTGTATGGTCCTTAGATGATACGCAACTAAAGTTTTATCTGCCATGCCCACTGGTCAACAATAGTCACGCTTTAGTTTAACATGAGATTCGTATTGGGCAATTCACTTTTGTCTAAATCAATTTATCCAATAGGAACCAAACTTTTGACGAATGGTCCTTAGATTGTCCCGACCTGAATTGTGCCCGACAAGCCACCCCACCAACAAAGATGGCCAACACAACTGAACTAAGCTCAAAATTGGAACATATTGTAAATTACTTATAAATCATGTCTTCTAACTTCTGTGCCAAATGGAACCAATTTTTTGGAATGGTCGCTAGATGGTAAAAAATGTACCTAACATTCCCACTGACCAACTTATGTCACAATCAAACTTAATTTAACATGAATCACAAAGAGAAATTAATGTAAAAATCTTCCGGTTGGAAATTGCTGAGGCAACTGAAACCAAACTAACTTGTAAGGACTAAGTTAGTAAGTTGAGCGATACAATCTCCTCGGAGTCTTTGGTTTTATACTCCCACTCAACCAATTGACCCAAATGTGATGTGCTGGTAATATTGGGACTAAATTATCAGCCTATTTGACAAACTTCACCGAACAAGTATTAAAAATGAAAACAAAATCCATATCTTGCGAAAATGCATCATATTACTGGGTGCTAACTTATAATGTTTTCATTTGTTCAACTTCGTCATGTCAACTTGCTGCATATGTATCAATATGCTGCCCTTGTGAAGCAAATCGGTTAAAAATCTCTGGATATTCATATTATTTATTGTAATGATAATAAAATAATGTTTCATCCTAACCCAGGCTATGTCATTTGTTTAAGAAATGTCCAGGTAAAGTGCTTATTAAAGTCAGATTCCTGGTCCAAAATAAAAGCTATATACGATTCTAACCTGTACTTGTATGAATAAGAGTTCCTAAAACTTATTGGTGTAATACATTTGAAACGGGAAAAAGTAATCAAAATTACTTAATTTATTGCGTCTTAGTTGTTGATTAAACAAAATAAGCTATCGAAAGAAAACCATCACCATCAACTTTCTTTCTATTACAAGCCCTAGTTGAGACAAATGAAGGGGATATATAGAAATTCCGATAGTTGTTAAAGTTAACACTACAAGTTTGTGAGTTAAAAACCTTCCAATATGTTAAACTTGTTAAATATGAAATAGATACTACAAGAGTAGACAAAATCTGAAAGCATGACATGATTTAAATTAACATGGATGAACCAGATCAATATTTTTCAATTGTTTCAGCAGTTCGACAAAGCTGCTAGATTGGTTCTTTACTTGATAATGAAACTGAGAAATAAACTTAAAAGGACAGCAGATACCAATTTACACTTTACATTTGCCGTTCTTAAATGGTCGTTGACGAACACCTGCTTGAAATGGGTTATTAACCGAAGAAGCTCCAAACATTTTAATTTTCTTAGTTTTCATGATAAACCATAGGTAACCTGAAGTAATAATTTTTCATAAGTGTTTCAAACTGGACGCTTGCTATGAACATAAGCTCTGATACCTTAGTGGATTTTTGTCGCCTACATAACAGTGTTGGTTTAATTATATTTGGGGATGATTCCACACTAAAACAGGGTTTAAGTGTTATCGTATTGGGTACATATTTTATTATTTTACATTATTTACAAATCAACCCACATTCCTTCAGAAAAAAAATGTCTTGTCAATTTTATATCAGACTGAACTTAATCAGGGACCAAACTTAGTGGAATTGTCCTTAGATGATCATCTACAAAATTGTACGTAGAAACCAGCCTTCAACCACCTCCAACCAACCGAATAAGTTTAACATAAGATCCTATTGGATATCACTTCAAAGTCTGGAATTGCTTAATCAAACGTCATTTAAAAAACTGCTGTTTTGATTTTTGCGATCCAACCCTTTCGTAAATTTAACAGTGGTGGAATTTAGTTTATTGTATTCATATATAGACTATTCCTTTCAATTTACAGTACAAATCAGTAAGGCGACTTCAAAATGACCATTTGACCAAAATTTAATCCCAACTAGCATACAGTTTCAGACAAGAATGTATTATAAACTAAAATTTCCAGTATGATATTGTTTTAAACTATTAATATGTTCAGCTGTGACAGTCATCTTTGTTGGCTTATTCGGATACATGAGAAGCAATCCCGTGACCTCCCAAGGACCTTCCACTGATGATAGCTTGAAAATGACCAAGACAATCTATTCTATTTTTGTTAACGGCGGTCATCTTGGCTGGCGGGCGGAGATGTCGGATACAATTTTTGTAGAGGATGACTTAATGTAATTCTACCTACCTTTGGTTCCAAATAAGAGCAGCTATTTAAGTAAATGGGATGGACAGCGGATGCAAAGTGATGACTATATTCATATGACTCTTAATAGGACCAGGTTAGCTCAAATTCATATTATATATGCTAAAATACATCTTAATATCTAAGTAATTGATCAATCAAGAGTTAATTTTAATTTTTCACCATCAATTGGAGATATGTCGGATATAAATCAGCATTGAAATTGGGAGATAACTGTATTTTATGCTTTGAGGACGTAAATCGTGGATTTTACTTTCGCAAATTTAGATTACCTGGAGACGCGTAGTGGAGCCATGTAAACGGATATTTGCGACAGTAAAATCAAGATTTACGTCCAATAAGCTTAAAATACAATACAGTTATCTCCTTTCTAATGCAATTTCATTTCAAAACCTTTGATTTATATTAGAAAAACGGTGAAAAAAAGAAATCCCGCGAAACGTTGTGGAAGTTTTCCGCTGATAAACGTCATAAAAACAACAAGACGTCACTTGAACGCTTCCATTTAGAAATGTGAACTACGGACTTTAAAAGCTTTGTGTAGGCTTCAAATTTGGATAAAATTGTTCAAAAGTGAGTTTTTTCGTTAAACATAAAATATTTTGTGTATTTTATTACATTTGACAAGCAATGAACTAATGTTCCAACATGGCGGCAATGTGGCGGCTTTTTATATGAGTTCATCCTAGTTGTGAATTTTACGTAGAATGCAAGCCAATCAAATAAGATGTTACAAAAATATTGCATTAGAATTAATAGGAGTACACTTAGTCCCAGAGGGAATGTCAACTATCGATAGATTTTAAAGTTGTACATTTATTTAATGTTAATTTTTATCATTTCACACGATGTCTAAGTTGTTATTAAGATAAACTGAATTACTGCAATTCCTATGTAGCGGATGTGATAAGTTATCGTAGTGTTGTACGATTGATTGATTGATTGTTGGTTGCTAAACCAGTGGCAAATATTTCATTCATATTCAGGACGAGAAAAAGTTTTAACAAAATTTTCAAAACGAGGGGATGGGATACGACGCAACAGGGCAACGGCGTTTGACTGCCACTGGAAAATGGGGAGATGGGAAGGGACGAAAAATCTGGCCATTTTTAGCGACATTTGCCTTCTCTTTTCCAAATCCACAAGAGAGCTTTACGTGCATGCAGTGTTAAATTTTCCACACACGTCAATCAGTATGGTCCACCGATAGGCTTTCCGTGTTATGACCTGTCAGCCCCAATGAGAAGGCTTCTCCTACTCAAGATAAAGTTGGTTTGCAAGGTAGAAAAAATGAAAGTGTTATAATAGGTACCCATATCAATTGCCTAAAACGTCCAAATAATTAACTTGAAAGTTGTTTTTCTACAACTATTTTGCCAGTTGCAACCAAACTTTGGTGACATTGCCTTTAGAATCGCCTCAACTTAGATATGTGCGGTATTCCGGCCTGACAACTAAGTTTGCTTGTTACAACCGAATTTGATTTCACAAAAGACCATGATGGAAATTCAAGTTTAAATCTTCTTGTCTGAGCCAATTTCAAACTGACTTTGGTAGGATGGTCCTTGGATGGTTCTCTTCCAAAATTTGTCTAGCATTCCTTTAATGCAAACAACGTTGCTTATAACGTCCAATGCGAGTCAAGCACCAGGCGTCTCTGATTTTGGTAAACAAAGGACCAAAGTCGTCAAGGCACAGTTTTGGCCAAATAATTTGGCTAAAAAACGAAAAGTGGCTAATATCTATATTCCATATTGTTTGTATTGAATAATGTCAAAAAGAAAAATAGTACTTCTTTAGTTTAATTGGTACTACAACTGCCACATTCGAAATCGCTGTAAATATGAAAACACTAAAACATTACTTAATTTGATACATTTTATACAATTTTTCAAGTTTTGATAAAGATTGCACAAAACATCAGAATTAAATCTGATAGTATAGAGCCTTTATATAAATTAATGGATATAAATTTTCAGCTAAGCAATAAATCCTGTCTTATATAGCCAATGCCATATTCCATCTTCAGATGAGTAAATATGATGTACATTTAAGATGCACATAAATTTACTATTGGCTTATAAGTAAAGGTATGTAAAGAATCACACGATGTTTAAAATATATGTATATCCCTTAGCAATACACAGTAATAAAATAAATTTGTGTTGATAGTAGACATATTGTCCAATATACCTGACCAATAAACAAAAATCTATAAATACTTATCAGAGATGTTTCTATTCGCTGCTCCAGGGCGTTTATTAGAGGCTTAGAAAACACTTAACAATATAGCGGATCATCATTCGATAAAAATGTCACATACATCTACCGACATCACTTATTACAAATGTCAAATAACAGGTCCAATATCTTGAAACGTTGATATGCATTCAAGAAAAGTTAAATTATAAATGAAAAACGACTATTCAATAAAAGTTAAATTATAAATGAAAAACAACTACAAAAATATTACAAAAGAAAACCATAGATGTTCAGGGGTTGGTTGGATCCAACCTCACTCCTCTTTTGTTCGCCACCAAAGTTATTTGAGGAAAACTGTCAAAAATTTATTTATTTTGAAAACAAAAGCGTGAAGTAAATATAAAGCACCTTGGCAAAGCCTTGCCTCGTTGGAGTGCTTGTTATCACAAGATGTCTACTTTTACCAAAGTATGCTTTGGGTACAAGAATCAAAACCTTAATGTAAAAGTTATGGCCCGAGAATCAGAAAAAATACTGATCAAAAGTTTGAATTTCAGATTGTTTCATGTAGTTGCTGTTGCTCCTCTTAAAAGCAGGATTGAATAAAAAGAATTCGAAGAAACCAAAAAGGCAAACAAAAATCGTTAGTAGAAATTGAAGATAACAAATGGACATGGAAATCGATAGTTCGTAAGACAGACAAGACCATGGTCAACAAAACGAAACGAAAGACAAACACCAAAATACAAACCATTAAAGCTTGAGAAACACCAAACCTACGGAGACTGAGAAGTCAATACCATTGCCAAAGAAAAGAAACAGAAGACAAATAATAGGTTATAAAACACTACACAGAAAGCTAGGGAACTCAGATGTCTCTGTAAGGTGAGTATATCCTGCTCTACTTGCCACACCCGTCGTGTTACTCAATCGTTGATTCTTTATCATGATATAAATGGTGACTTGTCAGCGGGTTTTTATTTGAGTGGCAAGTAAGGTGAGTATATCCTGCTCTACTTGCCACACCCGTCATGTTACTCAAATAAAAACCCGCTGACAAGTCACCATTTATATCATGATAAAGAATCAACGATTGCTTATTGGTTTGTGTCTGGGCCAACCCTAGGACAATATCAAATTTATGGACCATCTCTAACCGAAAGAAGTTTTGAAAACATGTAAATATGAATCAATTTTGACCAAAAAGAGATACTTTATGAAATACAATTACAAATTATAATAAAATATCAGTAAGACAACAATAAGAACTACTGCTAGATAATTTTTCCTGAAACATGTTCGAGAGTATTCTCGTAAATTACCAAATCTGGACTTGTATCTTTTGGAAGTGAAATAATTCATATTGTTCTCGTCAAGTATTTCATAGGAAATTTAACAAAACGAACGTATCAGAGAGACTTTCAGAAAAGTGTAATCAAAGCTTTAAATGCATATTTAAAATGTATACATTATATCATATCATCATTGTATAATAACAAAAAACTCAAAAACAAAGTGGGAGTTTAGAGTTTAGGTCACATGCTAGAAATAATAATTTGACACTTCTTTGTCATTTAAGGTTTATTTTCAAAAGAGTTATGCATGACACATTTTGTTTGAACAAAATTATTCTAATCGAAATTCTCAAAATTTATTGCACAAATGTTTCATAACAAAATTGCAACCAAAAAACAAAAAATCGTAGGTGTTCGGGTCGTATGCCTGTAATTAAAATTTGTTATTGTTGTGCCCTGCTTAGATCAAATTACCAAAATAGATATTCCTTTAACTATTTAACAGATTTTAAACCTTATATATGAGATTGTAGGAGTTCAAATCACATGCCTGAAATAGAACATTTCTTTGTTTCGGACTGTTACCTTGGTAGCTAGTACTCTAAAAATCCGACTCGACGCGCCAGTTAAGTACAATGAAGGGGTTATTTTATTTATTTCACATCCATTTGTTGTCGTCTTAAAATAATTGCTGCTAGACACATAATTTTGACTCTGAGTTGCCCCGACCAGTCTTATGCTTAATGCCGCGTGCGTAATTATAAAGCAGTAAATACCAGTTCAGTTTTTGTTTGACCATTCTTTGGATCAAACCCACAAACTACCGCACTCTAGGCTAGTTCTCTGTGACTAGACCCCGAAGAGATCCAGTAAAATACCAATGAAGGGTATTGAAATCGTCTAAATTATATTTAAATGAGTCAAAAACTACTGAATTGGTGCAGCTACATAACATCTGGGACGGTAATAACATGTCTTTTGTCGATACATTTTGTCTACTAATAAATCGACAAATTTATATGAGAATTACATGTACACGCGTCACAGTGAAACGAGATACCGACAATCCATCATTCAGTAACAATACTTATAACTTGCTTTAACGGTAGTACATCGACTGTAGGCTATAAGCAGCACACTTTCATGCTTTAAGAGGAGTAACTCAAGTTAAAATATTGGAAACTAACATTTCAGAAAAGAGTTGTGTTCCATTTCTCAGTAGGCAAACATTCATAAAAAACTTCAAAAACTCCAGGCCAAATAAAATGAATCTTTGTAAGACTTATTCATAAAAGAAGACCATGTTTATTTGAAACCTTACTTGTATTTGTATTGCATTGTATTGAGAAAGAAATATATTATAACTCGCTACTCTAATAGTGGAATGGCAACAGCAAAGTGGGAATTTAAACACGTTTTGGTTATGAAGGCTTTTTCTATTAGAAAGTAGAACTTAGTACATATTGGTTCTGAAGTTTTATATTTAAATTTTTCTATATGAGAGTATAATCTATATACAAGATTGTTGATAAATGATAGTATATGAATTATATTTTAAACAACCATATGATAGGAGAATACATTGCAGCGAAAATGAATTTATGAAATGTTCTCCTGAGGAAATTTGGTAGTGGTCAGTAAACTTCTTCGTAACTGGATTAGTCTTCCAAAGCGAATTCATTTACTTTGAACTGTTAATGCACACAACGGACTTGAGAATTTTTTGGACTTCCCCAGTAATATGGGGTGTCCTAGATGCAACTTAGGAAACCCCTTTCACCCCATTCCTGTCGTTGCAGTGTTTGCGGTACTGTAAGTATAAAAATGAATGTTTTTTGTAAAATTCTTACCTGGTATTTGAAATCCCATGTTGAAGTCCATCTTTACTTTTGTTTGGGATCCTGAAACGGGAGTAAAATAATCAGCAATATTGGTTTTGTTTGTCGTTATTTGCAGTCGGAAAGAAACTTGCGAATTAAACTTTGATGATAAAATAACAAATGAGAAAAGTTTCAGCTAAACGGTGGCTTACACGTAGGGTTAATAAAAATTACAGTGCATTTTGACACATGAAGAAAGGTCAATATTTTCGACTTCAAAGGATCCCAAGTAAATGTCTATGCATTGTCGGATCAGCATTACGTCGTTGCTGACAAGCATATGACATTCTTATTGTTTTTTTTGTATAGTCGGTGGATTGTTTTTCAGAAATAAAAAAACAGTTAATTTTCACATTATTATTAACTTATATTCAATACATTGTTATGTAGAATGATGCATCATTTTTCCTATATTTGATTTCTGCTTTTACTTTTGATCGAAAGTAAACCAAAGTTGAATAAATATTGAGAATTTTGTTATGCTGTTTGTACATGCCAAGGAGTAACATCCTATCAGTAGCATTAGAACCAAAACATAGGAAGTCCAAAATCCAAACATAGCAAAAGAAGCACTCATATCCAAACAAACTGAAATGGAAAGCCAAATCCGACGGCAGGGACAACTACTTACTACGTGCGATACTTTTCGAGACGTTTCAGTATTTTCAGTGCTTTAGAATTTTAACAAATGCATCAAAATTCTGTAAATCATTATTTGAAAACTTTCATGTCAGACAAGTCTGACAATTGGGCTGGTAAATACCCTCAAGGGCCTCCGGTCCACCAGCAGAGGCATCGACCGAATTCATCTCTTTCGGTGTATTTCAACAAAGTTATGATATCGAAAGAAATTCTCTGCTGTACGATTACGGACTCGATTCTAAAATAATGACAATAAAAACACGAATTAGAATTATATATTTAATATTAGGTCAATGTCTGAAAGATATCAACTTTTTTGTATGAGGCTTAGGAACTGGGGAAGGGCGAGATTTACATGAAATGGATACTACAATGTTGATCTATTGATATATTTGAATGAAGTCGTGGCAAATTTTCGTTCATAAGATAAACCAAAAATTCTACTATCCTTTTGAAGCTAAATAAGAAAATTTTTTACCAATTGTTCATTTTTCTCTAATGCAATTTCCATGCGTTACTGGTGAGCTTTGGCCGATTCGCTCTGGAATATACATAAATTTAATAACTTTACTATCTCTGGTCTCCATTTGAGTCTCACCTCATGATAGTCCAACAGTGTCCAATAAAAAGATCATTACAGAGTGTCGTGAAAGTAATTAGTGACGTCATTGAGCAAAAAAAAAAAAACAAAACATGAATTATATGCCAGAAAGACCGAATCCACATCATACCTAGGTTAACCGAAAACATTTAAAAACTAAAAACTGCATGTAAAACGTGAATCACATAAAATATACAGTCCATGGCGTAATTAACGACAAAAGGCCAAACAGTCCATGGCGTAATTAACGACCAAAGGCCAAATATATAGATAATAATCGAGGCTTTTAACAAATTACAATGTTGGAAAAATGTAAACTCTATCTTATAAATAAATAAGAGCATACGAATCAAGCACGGGGAAGCTTTTTTACGGCCTCCACACACCACAGGAGAAAACTCCGTATAGTAATATTTTAAAGAAAGAATATGATAATAGAAATATTCAATAGCCAGATTTGACTGCGCGTTAAGCGCTTTTCTGGATTTACCTTCATCAGACACGCTAGGGACCAAAAAATAAAAAGAAATCAGTCAAACTTTATCAATTTATAGTTACATTCTTGGACCAATTGAAATATACAGTTCATGACGTAATATGAACGGCAATAAACCAAATATAAAAATAAAAATCAGGGATTTTTACAAATTACAGTGCTGGTTTTGAGTTCAGGTGCCGGCCGCGCGCGGGATGGGGGATACTTGCCCTTCCAGAGCACCTGATCCCACTCCTGTTTTGTAAAGGAGGTAGTGGACTCCAAGCCTTTGTTTTTTTTGCGTTTTTATTTGTCTTTTTGTTTGTATTGACTTTGCCTTGTCCTTTGGACTATGCGTTATGATCTCTCACATGTATATTCTACACGGGACTTGGAAAGATGTAAACTGTACATACATTACAATACCCGAAAATAAATAAGAGTATACAACTACGCTTTTTATGTAATTTTACAGAGCAACTTATATATCGTCGCTGTAAGAGGAAATTTATCATTTTAATATATCGTTATAAAATTTTTGCCGCAGCTTAGGTTGTAGCTAAAATTTCATTTCAACTTTACATAAAAATTGTCCGTAGGGTTTAATGTTGATATTTTAGACTTTGAAATCTGCTTCATTTTGTGGGTGCCAATGATCTTTGATAACAAGACATACTAAAATCTACGTTTTATGACAGATATATGATGAAATTTAAAATTTTCAGTTGAAATATATTCTAAAAATATCACTGAAGCGTAATACTTATCTATGAAAACATGTCATTTTGAGACAGATAATTTTCAATGTCAAAACATTTTCTTAGAAGGATAATGGGGAACATTGTAGTGATGATACTGAAATTTCGGTGGCGGCCCAGTATTCCGAAGGCCCTATAGTCCGAAGGCCCGATAGTCCGATGGTTCGTTAGTCCGAAGGTCCGATAGTCCGAAGGTTCGTTAGTCCGAAGGCCCGATAATCCGAAGGTCCGATAGTCCGAAGGTCCGTTAGTCCGCCCGAAGGACCGAAA
>JARWCS010359702.1:0-10680 GCA_034783895.1 Geukensia demissa
GTGTACTGCCAAGCTATTAATATGATCAGTTTCTTATTTTATTTCTTAAATGAATGTTTAATAAAATTATCATATTCGTTTTACTACATAATTAAAACTATATCGGACAAAATATATGATAATAAGATCATTACATCTAACTTGTCATATCCACCCTAGTATCATCCCTCGAGTCTCGGGATGATACCTGGGTGGATATGGAAAGTGACATGTAATATTCAATAAGTATCAAAGCCACGTACATGATGATATATACATCCTACGGTTAAGTATAATTTTTATCGACTTTGAATTTAAAAGAACTAAAAAAGTGCTAGGCTACCAGACCGGATACATGTAATTGAACATTAGATTAATATCCGAACATCTTGAAAAATAAAACATATTTAAAGCCAACATGTCGATGGGGTTTTATGCCCTTCTGTATATATTGAAAATTAATTAGAAGAAAATTAGACGTAGGTCAATCAGGAATGAATAAACTTTTTATTACAATTTGACATGAGTATTTAACTGACGATTCTGGAAGCTAGTTTAAAAAGGTAATACAGAAATTTAAATCCCTGTTGATTACACAGGAAACGGTTAAAACGATTTGACTGTGGTAATGCTTAGACGTAGGGGCCATCCCAATCGACTTCGTTATATTGGGGTCCATGATGTACAAGAAAATATATTATTTTTCTGTATTTTCTATATTGATTTCTAATAAAACATGTCTCGGATCATTTAGTTCTTGGAAGAAGATAAAATCGGTAAGACGGAGAATTTAAATTGCTACGCGACGCTAAACAGTTTGACGGGTAAGGCGGTTTCGCTCGACTATGACCCAACTTTGTTTCACGAAGCAACATAATTTTAATCCTGGAAGATAATGTGCGACTAAAGGTTGTCATGGTTTGAATATTTTTGTTTTTCCATGAAATCTTAAGACATAATTCCTACATGAGACATTATAATAACTAGTCGAAACGCTTCGTTTAAATCAAACAATGTTCTGTAATGAAATGTGAACATTATCTCATTCCAAATGTAACAAGATTTTTGTATTTCAGGTGATTTTGAAAAATTAAAAAAAAATTCTGAAAGTTTTTCAAATGTGGATGTATCATTCCAGTTTTAAAAAGATGATTCAGTAGATTTCAATTATTCTCCCAATTAAATGTACCTTAATCACTTATGTTAGAAAATACAATAAATTAAGAATTTATTTGTCTTTGTATTGTTTATTAATTATGTGTAAGGGTATATTTTATTCCTAAATATAGTCTTGGATCTGATCACTGTCTGTCGAAGGAAATTTATGGCAAAAAAAGACGATATATCTTTCCTGTTCATAAACTTTGTTTTGGCAAGCCTTTTTTTTTACAATCTGTTCATTTCGCACGTGTTTTGCGCTAGATATACGGTAAGAAAATATACATGTACATGTATTTAACATATCAATATCAGAACGTGCTACAGTCATCCAAAAATAATTAAGCAAAATACGATGATTTAAATATGGATGCAGAATGACAACATTTGGTCAAAAAGGTGGATGCTTAATAAAATCTATACTTGTTCACATACAAATTGCAAAGATTAAACTTTGTTGTCCGAACTTCGGAACCTCTTTTTGTTGGCACTTATATTGACACGCTCATCGCCAAATTACAATACGAACGGAGAGTGCAAGACCTCTTAGGTTTACAAATAAATAATCTGTGTTTAATTTATTTGTGATTAATGCCTTTATTATTTGTCAGTAAAACTAAATATGCTTTAAGTAACTGTAAAAATTTGCATTTAAGAACATTCATAATTAGAACATTTAATTTTTGCATTGTTTTATATTTACCTGCATATTAATGATGTACATCGAGCAATTTAGATCATGTCAGAAGGAGTGATTTTTACCTTTGTTTGACGTCTAGATCTTGAATTTTTCTACTCAAGTTTTTTGTAGACAAGTTATTGTTTCTTTGATTTTTATCTCCTATCTCTCATTATTACTCGCCTGACATCATGTGGTCTTGTCTGTCTTCCGACTTTACGGTTTCTGTATGTCCCTTTGGTATCTTCGAATTCCTTATATCATAACTCGGCGTCCGTTGTCCGTTAACTTGTTTATTTCATCTAGTTCTCTGAAACCGAGAGGCCAATTAGAATTCTTCTATCTTGTTAGATGATTCGAAAAATCTCTTCTAAAACCGCTTTACCAAATTAATTAAAATTTTATTGAAAGCATCTTAGAAAATTCTTTTTAAGTCTGTTAAGTTTAGATCGAACAGCAAATGTGGCTGCCATGTAAAATTTTTGTGTCATTGGCCGATTCAAACATAAACTCATTTGAAGCCGGAAAGCCAAATGAATCTTATATTTTGTGAAGAATCATTAGGAGGTCTTTTATATAATTTGCTTATTTTGATTCGATCGAAAAACAAGCATGGCGTCCATTTAATAATCATGTTTTTAGCAAGTTCATATATAAAAAATAATCTCTTGAACCTCTTAAACAAAAAGAGTAAAACTTCACATGACATGAAACCTTTTTATAATGTCTTTTATAGACATTAGTAGCAAATGTTAATGGCATATGTAATTCTGGTTTCTAACTGGCTTATAACCGAAAGAAGTTCTTCTCTGACAACGCCAAGTGAAATGAACATACATCTATCAAATTGTTCATGTCGCCTTAATCGAACGACAAACATGGCCGACTTGAATATCTCTTGTGAGCTGATATTCTTTTTCAAACGTCAACTTTTCTGAAAATTCAAAGCCAATCGATCAGACGAAACAGGGTATTTTGCAGCATTATTGGCTGTTCATGATAATGATTGTTCAATTTTATCCCGATAGGAATAAAACATGGCTGTTTAAGCAAATTATTGTTTTTGATGGCTTGCAATATAACAGAAATATTTCTTATAAACCTCACAGCCAAAAGAAGCCAATGTTTACGGGAAACATCTTTTTAAAGTCCTTATCGGATATTAAGTATGGGAATCGTGGACCCTTCTTGTTTTTTCAATCTGATAAACAAATGTAAAGGTGAGCGATACAAACTACGCCTTCCCTCCTTCTAGTTTGGATATGTCTACTGTATTCCAATTATGTAAATCATAATATTTTTCATTGATCAATGAGCACGCATATTTGTTAATACATTCAGAATTAAAATGAGGATATAATTGCAATATGTATTACAGAAAAAGGCCTACACCAAAGTCATAAATTGTCTTTCTAATTTGCATTTCTTCTTTGATGTTGACTGGTGATGCTCGAATCAAAGCAGAAAAGGCCAAACAAATGTTGAGTTTTAGCGTAACGATAACCTATAAAAGATAAATCTTTAAATTCTTTAAGTTTATATTTTAAATAAGATTGCAATTCCAAATTTTTTTTACCAAAGATCATTAAAAAGACAAATTAAGACTGAAGTCGTGACTACTGTTCAAGACTAGCACAAACAAACAGCTCTAGCTTATGCTGACAAAAGCCTACCCGAATAAACCTTATATAATACTAAAAAAACCACAACAAGCTGGTCCTTAAACTGATTATAAATGTTATGTTATCTTAACTTAATGTCAGACCACTTCGAGATTTAATCCAGAAACAAGCTTTCTTGATTGCTGTTTTGTAATTACACTGAATAATCTTAAACAACTTAAGAATGCCACCTTGTCGCAAAGTAGTCACTTTGTAGAGATTTTGCGTGTTAATACTGTAAATTTTTGTCAAACTAACAATTTGCTGTCGGAAGTTGGGATTCTGTTTACAGCTACAAACAAATTACAATGTCAACTTAACGAAAGTAAAATGAAGCCTTAAAAGAGTCTTAGTGTTAACGACCATTGATTTTTTGTAATGATTATTGCACAATTGGCATTACCAAATAAGCTATTTTAAATGATAAAGAATATAGATAATAAATTTGTGTTGGATTCTATATAGTGAGAGTACATGTACATGTATGCTTTACAATAAAGAATATAATAGAAATCACAAGTTAGGTAAGACAATTTTGTAATGATATCGAAACGAGTTATTGCAGGACCTTCAGGAAACATATGTTGTCCTTGTATTTGTTTGCCTTTTTCCAATTGGATATTTTAGTAATAAAACACAGGAAGCACTTAATTTGTTATTATTATACATGTATTATAAAAATCATACTTACGCCGATTAGAAATCATTTGGTTGGTTGGGGTCCGGGTTGTGGGAGGGTTCTAGCAGTCTGTGTAAGAGTAGTCCTAGTTGTAAAGGGTATTGCATTATTCAGAAAAGGAACACTTCCCTAAAAATGATAAACCTACAACTTGATGTTTTTCTACGTTATTTTAAACATCACGTATTATATGGTGGGAGGTTAAACAATGGACAGAAAGTGAAAATTTGAATACGCTTGTTTCGAATCATTTTTATTCTGTCGACCGGTTCCGCCTTTTTGATGTCATTATGACGAAATGTTTGGCAGGCAGCTTCCAGTGCTCGTGTCAGTTACGTCAGATTTGTGTGTAAAACGTAAAAGAACTCCTTTTGAAATTCAAGAACGAAGAAAAGCATTCATTTAACGTATTTTAAAAATTGTAAGTTGAGGACCGTGTATACATCACATGTCAAATAAAATAAAGTGTGGATTATAGTTGCCAGGCATAGAATCGGAAGTGTGATGCCTTACATTCCAGCGAAGTCACATGGTCTGGGAGACGAAAATTCAAAAATGTTGACGGAATAGAAATGATTCGAAACAACCGTATTCCTACTGATGGACATGTGATGATTAGAGATGTACAACTTACTTTTGAATTCCTATTGATGGACATGTGATGATTAGAGATGTACAACTTACTTTTGAATTCCTACTGATGGACATGTGATGATTAGAAATGTACAACTTACTTTTGAATTCCTACTGATGGACATGTGATGATTAGAGATGTACAACTTTTTTTATAATGTTTTTTTACAATTGAATAATTCAGAACGATACATATACATGGTCGTTCAATAAGAATTGGTCATTTGGTTTTAAATTGTTTTTTCTTTGCAGCAAGGACTGCAGATGGAAGTGTAGAATCAATTTACCAGAGAACTACTAGAGACAAAAGAACAGCACAAAAGTTTACATTAGGAGAAAAATATCACGGAGTAAATCGATCGGTATGTACATATAGTTTGTTTTTGCGCTTCCTATCAGTTACGTGTGTACGTTGCGTATAAGCAGGCTTCTATACAAGGTTGCGATCATTGTATGCAGAAATTATGAGGATATATGTACATGCAAATGCATTAGCACATTCAAGGAGATTAAGACTTTACTGGTTGACCTTAATATTTTAGATTCAAATTCTACAGAAGTAATCATATTCTGGCAGTTTAGTATTGTAATCAAAAGGTTGTCGTTGTGTTTTCCTTCATTGCTCTGTCTTTTTTGTTGTCACCATGTCTTTCTTATGTTTTATACTTAAAGTTAGTTTTTTTGTTGAACATTGTTATACTGATATGATATAATGCTATTCTAATATGACACTGTTTGTAGTGGTATTTCTATGTGTTCATTGCAACTTGAATCACTGTGTCAGCTATAACAGCACATACATTTGGAATTCTCTACATATGAATTATAAACATGCAGTGAAAATGGGTACTATACAATGTACCAAACACTAATATAAATTTTACGATTCTGATATCTCTTGTAAAACATATATCGCGAGTTAATTTGTACATGTTTTATTGCTTGATATATTACTTTTCTAGATTTTGGGTGCATATGTTATATCTCTGATAGTTTGAAATAAGAACATGACTTACACTATTCTTTTGTTTCTGTGTCATGTGTGCGTTAGCTTTATTCATTAGGTGTTCATCCTTTATATACTCCACTTTGTTCAGGCAATTGGTAAGCATATGAAAAAAGATAGTGTCAGAGAGAAGCATGCTACTTAAACCATTGTTGTGACGTCAGCCTATTCATTAAGTGTGGATTCTTTTTCATGAATCTACGCCGAGGAAAGCCTCCAGACAAATAATAATCCTATAAGCGTTAAAACTTTAAGTTAATTAGTGGACACATTTCGTATCTGTACGTGATTTTCAGAAAGTTTGAATTAATTCCAAAATAACAGAGGCAAGCAGGCGCGGATTCTGAAGCCCGGTGTTTATTTGAACGCCAAATTGGAATCCCACTGTTTATAGTTCTTGTTTGTTTTAGGGGCGCACCACGTACGTGCGCGCCTCTGAATCCCCCAGACAAGTGCCTGTGCTGCACGTCTATGAATGCCTATCAATTAGAAAAAATTCACTGAATGGAAATCAACTGGGATTTTCAAACATTGATATTAAAACCCCAGTTCTATGCCTTATACTACAGGTTTTCGGGGCCGGTTTCCTGTCAGATTAATTTTTTTAAAGAAAACAGGGGATCAAGAGGTTTTTCAAATAAATATTCAGTCATTACAAAAGGGTGATGTAATTATTCATGTACAAATCAAGTTGAAAATAAACATTCAGAAACATTTGATATGATTAACTGTGTAGTAAAAATGTTAGAATAGTTTCGCGCGAAAAATAACCCTGCTTCTTGACCACTGAAAATAAATAACATTGCGCCGAAAAATCCCCCCGGAAAATTCAAATGGTATTTCCCATAGTCTACATCGGTTACAATAATATGTAAGGTTATGTCCCAGACCGTATGAATATATACATATAATTTTTAATCTTGTTGTATAGACCGTACGAGTCGGGATATTATATATAAAAAATATATAAAAAACCACACGATCTTCTTTTAATATATTTGAGAAAATCGCGTAATGAAAAGAAAAACTGTTTGTATTCTACAGAAAAAAATCCTAATAGGGTGCGCTGTTCCAACTAAATTTACCAACCTAACACACATCCCAGCCCCTTTTTATTTATTGTTTGTTGAGTTTTCTATTCTTGGATATGACAGATTGTAGTCCGCAAAACAGTTTAAATTTTCTCTAGAAATTTTATACGTTGAAAAATATAAAAAACTGCATTTCTTTAAAATCAGTAAAGTATACAATAATCTGTACTGAAATGAAATTTACCAATAATTTATACCAGAACATGCATAGTCATACTAGATATTTTCTTTTACATACAAAACAATTAGTAGAATGAGCATACATACATAAATTACGGGTCTTCGTCTTTTAAACAGTAATCGACTTCTTGATTGCCAAACATGCGAATGGTTAAAATGTGGAAAATATATATTTATAAAGTTTTGTTTTTAATGCCTTCCTTTATTCCACAAAGTGCTCATACGAGTTCGTGTTTAAAACAAACCCAAAATTATTAAAGAGAATTGTAGCGTTGATTTGTAGATGTCCCAGCAATGGTGTTAGTACGAGATACAATAGAAAACTTTGAGTTCGTTGAATTAATCCACTCGCCCTTTGGGCTCGTGTTTATTTTCAAGGGACCCACATTTATCCATTGTATCTCCTATACGTATGTTTTTCCCTCCCTTGAACTAAATCTTTCTACCTGCGTTTGCCATCTTTTTTTATCAAACCAAAGGTTAACCGAATCGTTTAATTCTCTATAAGTTTTGAATAGGGAATAATGGTATAGAAGCTGGAGAAATCAATTTATTTATGTAATTGCAAACAGGAAAGGAAACCTGATTTGAGCCATTGTAACATATTTTGGAATTATTTAGAATCCTAATATGATTCGGAAAACCTCTAGAATGGCTTGTTTTGCAGTAATTGTAGAGTCCGTTTTAACTGCTCTAAAAAAACTGTCAAGAACTTGAAGAGAGGTCTTGTGGAGCATTTGGCGGACCCTGTAACGTTGGTTGTAAAGACGTAATAATTATCGTATGTTGGCATGTCTTTAATGTATTTATTCATGTGTGAAACGAATAACACAATAATGTACAAAATACCAATTCAACCTCAAATCCTCCCAATATATGTTTACATTAGGAATATATTAATTTAAACAAATATTAAAAGAAGTCTGTGAGGATGAATCCGGGTGATGCATTGTAAACATGCATAACCCATCGCGTAAATGTTTCGTTTGTCACTATGACCGTCATTTGAAACGGATTTATCATGTCGTAAATAGAATTGTGACTAACATCGATTGCAAATATACACCAGCTTTGACTATTGAGTAACACGGCGGGTGCCACTAGTGGAGCAGGATTTGCTTTGCCTTAGGGTTCGTGTTACTCCAGCTTTAGTTTTAAGTGTAATGTTGTGTGCTCTACGTTTGTCTTTAGTTTGTTTCATTTTGTTGGCCAGGGTCTTGTCTGTCTTCTGACTTAACGATTTCTGTCTGCCCCTTTGGTATCTTCGAATTCCTTCGACTACTATAAGGATGTGTAAATTGATTATAAGCTTTATGAAAAATGTTTTTACATAATATGTTTTTAATACGTAGATTAAAAGAAAATATCGACTCCATAACAGCAATTTTTATTCACTTGCAGAATGTTGTCATTTGCTATTTGATCAGTAAATAAACAATGATGTGCAGCAAGTGGGTTCCGTTTTCGTAGCTTCGACAAAGAAATATGGCGTTTTGGTCTCCCTGCTAGCAGGAAGAACCTTTGCTACAGAGGTTTTCGTTAGCTCAGTTTGATGTACAAATACACGACCACCCTTTCCTAAAGAAAAATACAGAGTTGATTATATATTCTTTCGGAATTAGGTTAATATCAAAGACCGCACTCCAACGACGACAAAAATGGGAAAATTTTTAAAAATCTCACAACCAGTCCTGTGCGAGACGTCACATACGCAAATGTCTAAAAAATCTATACTATGCCCGCCAAAAACACCCTTACAGATTGTATGTGGACATCTCAATGCTAAATTTTTCTTTCCTTTTCCAACCCGCATGACAGATTAACAACTTTAATGACAGCGGCTTACAATCTGCATACAGATTTATTGCGTATTAACTTCAATTTTTCCCTAGGCTGCAATATTGTGTATAGGACGTTAAGCAGCAATCAATCAAGCAATAAACTCTTTTCGCCGGAACAAAGTTATACTATTCATCATAATTTAGACTTCCCTGTTCCCATATGTATACCATATAATATTAATATTGATATATTTGATTGTACTTGTTGGTGCATAATTTCTTACCTGTTTTCAGAAGGTCATCATCAACAATAATGTAATCTCAAAGAAATATGAAAGAGAGGTTGAAAAAGAACTATTGAAATACAAATCACTTCGTGACCTTGATGCATTTGTGCTGGACAACTCTATTCGTGAGAGCACTGTTGGGCAGCTGAAAGGTCATACACTCGAGAGCAAATGGGAAATTTACAACGAAGTAAAGAAATGTGGATTCAACAACATAATAGTTGCATCGTTTTCCAGTATGAAAGGTGTTGATGATATTTTTATCAAGGAACTTGTTGATACAGGCGAAGATAGACATGGTTTATTCGCTTTCTCAGAAATCACAGCAGGCAAGTTGAATATTTTTGTTACAATACAGCATTGATGTTTTTATACACCACGCATGGGATTGTTTTTTCTGTTTTTTTCTTTTAATGTTCAAATGACTTGAAATTGAGATTAGGATGAAAAGTGTCTTAATTTAAGGTTTAAATCTTATATTAAAAAGAATAGCTTAACACCTGTTTACATGCATCTTTAAGTCCAGTATAGAATACCAATGTGAGAGATCAGAAGTATTTAATCCAAAAAGACAAGACAAATTAGAAACAAACTAAAAGATTTAACGAAAATAAAAGGAACAAAAGCTTGGAATCCACAAACTCTTTTACAAAACAGGAGTGTCATCAGGTGTTAATGAAGGGTAAGCATCACCTGTCTTGCGCGCAATACCACTGTGTTTTATGATAATGTTTCGGTTATAAACCGAATAATATAAATATAAAATTCGCCTTCCTCTTGTCTGATCAGTTCTTGAACGGATCAACAGACATGTGATTACACAAACTATAACGGAAAAGTTTTGAATTCTTAACTCCTGAAATAACCTAAAAAGTTACATTTTTTGTATGAAAGATGTTCTTCCCGCTGAATTTGACTTCCTATTTAGGTTTGTTTTGTTATTAGTATTCTATTTTACAATATCGGGATCTCGGTTTCCTATGCTAATGATAAGAGGTTATAATCTTTGAGATGAACATATCATGCATGTAGCGTACAAAATTCACCATATTTATTGATCATTGGATAACCTGTATTTTAAAACCAATTGGTCGATGCCGCTGCTAGTAGACCAGAGGTCTTCAAGTGTAATCACTAGCCCGGGTGTCAGACTTGTCTGACATGAATTTCAGCACGTAATATTTCCATAAATTATCATAAATAATTTAAATTCTTTACCACTAAAATAACGGTGAAGGTTTCATTCCTTGTATTGCACATAGTACATATTATTCCCGTTTGATTTGGCTGTATATTTCGGTTTTTTATGAGACTTAGTTTACAATAATTGGACTTCGGATTTGCACACGTTCAGTAATAACTTATGTCTCTTTTCTTGATGAAAGGTGATCGTAAAATTAATGAAGAATCGTTTGCTAACCTTCCCGCATTAATTGCATTTCTTTATTTTATATTTTTCAATTTCACAAACACTTTGAATATTGTCTGTAGGTGTAAAGAATGGAATTCCAGACGAGACAACGATACCAATAGGTATCAGAAAGCT